>JAQSVH010224211.1:0-13525 GCA_029448705.1 Adansonia digitata
TGTTGTACTCGACCGAATCAATTTGTTAATAGTACAGTTTCAAGCCAGCTCAACGTGGATTAAGACAAAGGGAGACGCGCCTAGGGAGAAATCAAAAGGACAAAATAGAGTGATATTGACTCAAGCAAGGGAATTGGAGATACTCATGAGCCTGATTAAGTAATTCAAAACCGAATAAAAACATTTTTGTTTCTTTAAATTTGGATCAGATTTAAAATTTTATTTTATTTTTTAAAAATCTTATATATTAATATTTATATATTTTTATAATAAAATTTATTTTAAATTCAATCCAATTTGATCGGATCCGGTTTAAGCAGGATTGGGGCACATTTGAGGAAGGGGAAAAGGGAAAACGCGTAAAATGTATAAATGTTCATGGTTATGAGATATACGTGGCTGTGAATTTTTGTTTGTTTGGTGTCTTTGGGACTGTGTGAAGCCAATGGGGATGGTTTTAGATATTCAAAAAGTTCAAGTTGCTGAAATGTCGAGTTTCCATAATTGTGAATTATTGAAGGGAAACAAAAACATACAAACAAAAACAAAAATTATGTTAAAGTATAAGAAAAAAACATGTCATGTTTATGTGGTGCATAAACATAAGCACCTTTAATGATTTATGATTTTTAATTTCGGAGTTTGTTTTTGATACATTTTTAATGTAGTTTTTTTAATTTTTTAAGTGAAATTAAAAGGTATTTTTATGTTTAAGTTTTTTAAATTAGTTTTTATTATATATATATTATAAAAAAATATGTATTATTTTATTAATTTTACTTGAAAAATATAATATTTTTAGAGACAATTTCTCTTAATATTTTGGTGTTTTCAGTCTGTTTTTTCTTTCCTGTTGAAAGTAGTGGTTATTGCCGTTGTTTTATTTCCATCAAAATATGAATGATATCAATGGCTTTTAATTTTATACGTATTTCATGCACCTATCCATTCGTCAGATCCAATGGGCCTGGCACGAATTTAGATAAAATTTTTAGTAATTCAAGTTTATTCGGTTAAAATTATTATTTATGAATAAAAAATTTTTATTTAAATTTAATTATAAAAATTTATTAATTTAAAAATATATTTTAATTTTTTTACAGTAATTAAATTTTTTAAGTGAATCGAACCGAATTTACTTTGAGTCCGGACAAAAAATTAAAAAAATTTATACCTTGATCTAATCCATGGACGTATCTTCTCTTTCATGAAATGCATCAAATACAAGAAATTTTGGAGATAAACTTCCATAAATAAATGGCTTCTATTTTTTTCCTTTTTAATAAAAAATGATTAAAAAATGAAAGTTTACTTATTTATGGATAATTAGTTTGTGATTCATGTATAAATTAATTTTATTTTTATATTAAAAAGATAAATTTATGAATTCATTAAAAGATATTTAAACTTTGAATCCGAGAGTTTTGAATATTATTTATGTTTTGTTCAATAAAAAAAATTGTTTTATGCACTAAATAGTAAATGAAATAAAAATTTATATTTTGTTTATAATTAATTCATTTTTTCAAGTTTTATTCATGAGTTTTTGTTAGTATACTATCTAACGTATTTTTATTCAAAATTATAGTAAAGATTGTCGCCAAAGATTTTATTGGATATGATAATGAATATTTACCATCAAATGGTTGAAAATATTTAATTGTTCGTTGTTCAGATAACTAATAAAATAAATATATGGTCGTTTTTTATTAAAAAGGTAATTTATTAGTTATTTCATAAATTCTAACGTGCTTATTAGATGAAAGAAGTTTTTTTCCCCCTAGAAAGATAACAAATATGTTTTGACATAGGCATTAAAAAGATCAAGAGATGTATGTCTAAAGAAAAAGGAATAGAAAAATTATAAGAAAAAAAAACACAAAATTAAGCAATATATATATACTTTTGAAAGAAAAGTTACAAAATTAAAAAAAAAATTAATGTAGTACATATCATTTATAGACTTTAATTCATAAGATAATTATTTGATAAAAAAATATATTAGAGAGAAAGTAATACTTCAGTACGTTATATACATATATATTAGAGTTACTCAAGGATCGAGTGGGTAAGTCCGGTTTGATTGGGCTTGGGTCCGAATTCTAATATTCTTGTTTTGGGTTGATCCTATTTGAAACAATGATTTTAAATTAAAATAATATATTTTTATTCAAATTTAATTATTTAATATATAAATATTAATACAAAAATATTTTTCAATATGATTAACAGTAATTCGGGCTTAAAGGAGTTGATTCGGGCATACCAAATACTAACCTAGACTTGAAATTTAAAAAAAATTTAAGTTGTAGTTGACTCGACCTATGAGCAATTTTAATATATATATATATATAATTTATTCTTTGAAATGTAATAAATTTAAACATTATCTTTGTTAGGTAAATTTTTTCAATTTTATTTGAAGGAGCATCGTCGCAACATTTCAGAACTTGACTCTTGATCCGTCAAATTTAAAGGTGATTAAAGCTGGTTGAATTGCTCGTTTCTTTTTTATTTATTTTTTATTTGTATTTGGAGATTAAGTCATCAAGGTGAATTTCTTACTCAATTTAACTCTAAATAGTTGTTACAAAACGATCATTTGTCTTGAAGTCATTACCAATCTATTTTGGCTAGTTGAGATTAGTCACTTACTAGAGTCCATCTTTTAAGAGTTACAAAATCCTTGAAAACGAAGTCTGAGGTCCATGTTAACCAAAGATAACGTGAAAGGGTTTAAGAGTCAGTTACAATTACGAGTAAGAATCGATCCCTTTCATGATGCTCGAAAAAGTGATACCTTTAATTATGTGTTAACTTAAGATTTTATTTTTTTCTAATTCGAAATCCGATATTTAATTATAATTTTCATACTTCAAAATTTTTCTAAGTTATATTTATTATGTCATTTAAGATAATTAGGTTTTTAATATTTTTTAAATGAAAATTTCAGCCATACCTCACTGGATGAAACTAAAGAAATATGGGGTTTTATTTTATAAAATTTGATAAAATCATGATTTTACTCATTTTAAAAGGATATTCATTATCAAAATAATTCTAAAACCCTTTCCATATGCTAGGAGATATCCCACGTACCATTTTAACTAGGAGATATTTCCTTGATTTTTTTTAAATTCTAATTTTATTAAAAATGGAAATAAAGTAACAAGACGCAATCTATGACTCAGACTTGGTCAAATAGATCAAAATGTCCCTTAATGTATACCTTTGACATGAATGTATCCTGATAACTCTAAATGAGTTGAAAAAATTCACTAGCGTACCCCAAAAGTATATTTTTGACATTAAAGTATCCAGGTGACCCTAAAAGACTCGATAACAATATGAATTTATTAACCTCCCCCGAAAGTGCACATTTGACATAAAAGTATCTCGGTAACTCTAAAGAACTCAGCAACGAGATAAAATGACAATCATGCCTAAGTGGACAAGTTATAAGGTAATGCAGCCTAAATAACAAAAATAGCTAATAGGTGACTAAACTTTTGAAAATTTACAATTAGTCCTAAATGACCTAAAATGCTAGAAATACATCTAAAATATCGAAAATGCCCTAACTAGGTAATTTACTATTAGAAATAACTTAAATAGTTTTAAAATGTAAGATTTTGCTAAGAGGTCCCTAAGCTTGAATAGAAAAAATTTCATGCAATTCATTCATGTCCAATAACTTGGAAGTCTAACTAAGTGTTAAACTAGTCAGAATTTTAAAATTCAACAATTTAAATTCAAAATAATTTAAATTCGAATAAATCAAATGTTAAACACAAAAATCTAAGTTTAAAATGATCTAAAATAGACTAATTTGGATATTTTATTCAACCTAAAATAATCTGATTCAAATATAAAACCCAACTTATCCCATATATCCCTCGTCTCATAATGTATGTTCTAGGTGAATGAAGAAATTGCATATCTACTTTCTTACTTGGGTCGGATTAGTTGGAGAAACTTAAGTGCCTCTAAATATATTTTTTTTACAAAAAAAAATCAGACTAATAGAATTGGTAGATGTTTGTTTTTAGAAATGGAAAATAATACTGAAGTACATTTCAATGTGGTTCCTTTGAGAGAAAGTTCTTGGTTTTTTCTAAAAAAAACACACATCCAGAAGTGAATAACAACCGGTAAAAAAATATTATCAAATTAATTAAGCTATGATAGCAAATGTAATTTCTCACTCTTATAGCGGCTTTAACATTATTATTGAAGAATGTTTAGGTTGAAAAAAAGTTTTTATAAAATAGTGTGAAAAATGTAATTTAAAAATTTTTACTTGTTTTTTAATAAATGGAAAAAAAGTTGCAAGGAATTGAAGTATAAAAAAAATTATATATTTAAAATAATAAAAATTAATTTTTTTTTAAGATAATAAAATTATTTTATTTAAAAGTTAGCTTTCAAAATTCGAAGCTTTATTTTTACCTTTTTTTTTTTTTTTTTGGTTGTCAAATATTGATTTTAATAGTAAAAACCAATTATCTATTTAAAAAATATAGTCATTTTATTTAAAAGTCATCTTCTAAAATTTAAAAGCTTCATTTTTAGCATTTTGATTTAGAATGCAAAATCTTGACTTTAATCACAAAAGTTATTTTTTTTATCTATTTAATATTATATTTGTGATAAAAAAATTTAACCTCAAAAATATAAATGTTGTATAAGCAACAATGTCAATCGGAGCCTTGGTTTAAGCTCCCTTGCTGGCTTTGGAAATGGAGCTCTATCTTTCAACGGCTCCTCTAACAATGCAAGTCAAAATTGCACTTTTGGATTGATTTTTTTAATTTGACAAGGTTATGTTGGATATCAATAGGTTAATTGATGTGTATAAATACGAAATACATAGATTGACATCCATAAATACACAATGCATAGATACAATGCATGATTGATATTTGAGGTAAATGAGAAATTAGTCTCATAATGCCTACTTGAAGAGAAAGAGAATCTATTTTGGATAAGATATTCTGTTTGGGTGTCAAAATTAGTAATCTAATTTGAATTTTAAAATTATCATCTGAAATTTAAATTTTAAATTTAAATTATGATATTATTCAGATTTTCAGAATCTAAATTTAAAATTTAAAATTTGAAAGGATTTTATCCTTTTAAATCTAATCAGATTACGTTTTAACATATAGAAATAAGTGTAAAACTAGACAAGGAAAACACACGAAACATACCTTGCTTTCCTCTACTCTTCTCTATTCCTATATTCATCCAAAAAAGAATTCCAGAGTCTCTGGTTTGTAGTATTGCCCTTTTAAGTGCTAGCAATCACAATGGGATCAAAGAGATCTGGGAGACGTGTTACGAATTCTATCAAGCATGCTGGTGGTAGGCAATAAACGTCTTATGGTCAAAGGTTTAACCCTGACTTGATCATGTAACATTCAACTTTTCAGATTTAAGAGCACATAGTTTTCTTACTTAATTAATTATTTAATTATTTATTTGTGTACCAGTATGGATTTAACCATTTATTTGTTTTGCCGTAATTCAAGACTAACAATCTTAAGACATTTATTATCTCCAAATTTTACGAGTTATTCTTCTTTTTTGATTGCTGCAAATTTTGTTACATGATTGATACTGATATTGATTTTATAATATTTTAAATCTTGTTTATTCATATATTGCATAATTTGCTCGTGATTCTAGTTTTGGGATATTATTCTGCTATATACATGTCAAATATTAAATGCTTGTCTAATCTGTTTTAATATTAAAGTTAGTTGTTTAAAAACAAAGCCTTTGCAATTTGGTTTGTATATAGATTACGTGTTGTCTAATTTGTTTCATGCAAAGTATGTAGGGTTAATGATCAAGCTTTATTAATTGTCAATGCATGTTTTCGTGCCATCATCACATGCTAGCAAATTTTGTTCCATTTCATCATTCTGCTTCGATGAAATTTGATTATTATATGGTTTATTAGTTATTATTTCTATACATATTACATGCCAAGTTATCATCATTGTTTTCAGGAGACATTTTTTACATTTGGTAATATATCCCTAAGTGATTGTCATACATATTTGCTATTTGTATAAATGCATATAAATGTTTAGATACAGTACGTTTGATATTTTTATTATTTAATTGGATTTTGCGAACCCTAGATATTTCTTTAATCTTTGCATTTTTATTTAGATGTATAAATATATTCTATATACATGAACGATTTCTCTTTTTATAGTTTTGATTAATATATCTACTTCATGCTCTATTTCCTTTAATCAGTGCTTGGGTAAACTTCCTTTAAATTTGATCATTATTATTGTTTGTGTTAAACTTGTTTTTCACAAGTGAATTTTTAACTTGTTTTGCATAATTGAAAGTTGATATGAAAGGTTTACTTGTTCTACTTCAAGCACAAGAGGAAGGAAATGAAGTTGGAAGACCTGATTGCACATTTGAAGGTAGAGGAAGACAATTGAGGTTCTAAGAATTGAGTTAGAGCTTAGTCTTTTGATCCTAAAACCAACAAAATAAAGACTGTTGGGTTAAGTTCCTTTCAAGGCAACAAGAGAGCAAGCGTCAAGAAGTTCACAGGAACTTGTCTGCAATAATACTAAACACTGTGCAAAAAACTACTATCAGAATCAGAACAAGAATAAGAAACGAAAAGCTCAAGCCAACATGGTTAATGATAATGAGATTAAGTTGGCCGCTATTATGTTAGAAGTAAACCTGGTAGAGAACTTGAAGACTTAGTGGGTTGATACCGATACTACCTGTCATGTCTGTTTTGACAAGAAGAGTTTCGTCAAGTACCAGGAAGCTGGAAAGCTGCTTTTGAGGAGCAATTGTTTATGAAAAACTTCTCAACTTGCAAGGTTCTAGGCCATGGGAAGATAGTGCTCAAAATAACCTAAGGGAAAGAACTGACTTTGAACAATGTTATTCATGCCCCTACAATTCCTGAGAATTTAATATTTGACTCATTGTTAAGCAAGAACAGATTTAACTTGATCTTTGAATTGAACAAATTTGTATTCTCTAAATAGAGATATTTACAAGGAGGGTTTATCTCTGTAGCAGGTTGTTTAAGCTCAAAATTATGACAATTGTAAAGAACAAGAACATTAATAAAACAAGTTTTTTTTTTCTATTTATTTGCTTGAGTCTTTTAATCTATGCCATAGTAGATTAGGTCATGTGAACTATAAGACTTTGCAAAGAATTAGCAATTTAGATTTGCTTCTAAATTCGAATTAACAAAAATTATAAATGTGAAGCATTTGTGGAATCCAAATTCACTAAGGCTTTTTTTTATTCAATAGAAAAAATAAAGCAAACTTCTAAATTTAATTCAAACTAATATTTGTGATTTAAAATTTGTGCAAACTAAAGGTGGTCAAAAGCATTTTATTATTTTTTTAGATGATTGTTATATCTATTTACTAAAAAGCAAGGATGAGGCTTTAGAAGCCTTTAAATTCTTTAAAATTAAAGTAAAAAATCAACTAAGTAAAAGAATCAAGTAAGAAGTGATTAGGGTGGTGAATACAATTCATTGTTTAATAAATTCTATGCAAAAAATGGAATAATCCATCAAACCACTATTCTTTACTCAGCCTAACAAAATGGTATTGCTGAGAGTAAGAACCATATGTTGAAAGATAGGATGAACACTTTGTTGATAAGCTTGGGATTGCCTCAGAACTCGTGGGGGAGGCTATTTTAATGGCCAACTATATATTAAATAAAATACTCCATAAGAAATTAGACAAGACACCATATAAGTTATGGAAAGGTCGTAGACCTTCCTACAAATATATAAAAGTATAAGGGTTTCTTGTGAAGGTAGCAGTTCATCCATCTAAGAAGATCAAGATCAAACTTACAATTGTAGATTGCGTAGTTATCGGATATGCAAACAACAGTACAGCTTATCATTTTCTTGTGTATAAGTAGGACATTCATGTCAATAATATTATCGAATCAAGGAATGCTTTGTTTTTTTGAGAATGTATTTCCCTACAAGGAAACATAAAAAAATAAGACTAAGAAGAAACTTTACAATGACCCAAGTAGTGATCCACAAGTGGATAAAGAAGAACAAAAAAAATGTCAGAGTTAACGGCCTAAAGTTTTACTAGTTATGGACTGAATTTTCTAACATATTCATTACAAAATAAACCTCGAACATTTAAAGAGGTAATGTCATCTCTAGAAACACTATTCTAGAAAGAGGCTGTCAATGATAAAATAGAATCCATTATGCAGAATCATACCTAGGAACTAGTGGATCTTCCTCATAGGCATAAGCCAATAGGATCCAAATGGATATTTAATAGGAAAATGAAGGTAGATGGATTTATAGACAAGTATAAAGCACGTCTTGTCATTAAAAGGTACAAGCAAAAGAAAAGGCTTGATTACTTCGATACATACTTACTAATAGATAAAATATTCATCAAAGACATAATACCATGAGACAATTGCTCTCAAATGAAATTATTTTTACTGATTATATGAAATCAAAAGATAATATCATGGATTGGCTTACGAAAGGCTTAACAAGAAAGCAAGTTGATAAATTATTGAAGGGAATGGGACTTAAGCCTATAAATTAAAAGTAACATAATGGCAACCCAACCTCATTGACTGAAATCCCAAGATCTAAGTTTAAAGAGACAATCGAGTTATGTCAACTTAGTATGATTACTAAAAGAGTTGAACCTCTTACGTATTCCTATGGTGCACTAGTGCTACCTACAAAAAGTTAGGATAAGTTATGTTTTTAATGGTTTGTATAGTTTGATTAAATCAAGTGGGGTATTGTAAAATACTTTTGATAAGAGATCACCTGTATAAGTTTGAAACTTGGCCATTTCCATTGATGATTAATAAGGCTGAATCCTTTAAAACATCTTAGAAACTAGAACGTGTTTAGGGCCAAATGAACACAATAGTGAAAACCAATGGTGTTTGAAGAGGGATTATTATCTTGGTTTACAAAAAAATAAATAAATAAATAAATAAATAAATATCTTAAGACATCAAGTTCACTAGCTAGTTGAGTAATTTTAATAGTTGTCACTATGCAAGGTTCAAGGCAAAAAGCTACCTATCCTGATACAATAAGTTTTCAAATCATTCTCTCTTATACTCCGAATCAGTTTGTTGTCTTATTTGGACAATTTCCATTACATGTGGAGGATTATTGGATATCAATAAGTCAATTTATATGTATGAATATGAAATACATAGGTTGTCGTACATAGATACACAATCCATCAATACAATGCACGATTGATATCCAAGATAAATTAGAAATTATTCTGATAATGCCCATTTGAAGAGGAAGAGAATCTATTTTGGATAAGATATTTTGTTTGGATTTTGAAATTAGTTATCCAATTTGAATTTTAAAATTATCATTTGAAATTTAAATTTTAAATTTAAACTTTGATATTATTCAGATTTTTTGAATCTAGATTTAAAATTTTAAAAAGTTTATCCTTTTAAATCTAATCAATTTACATATTAAAACCAATAGTTTTATGTAAAATTGGAGAAGGAAAACACACCTAAATCATCTTGCTTTCTTTTACTCCTCTCTTTTTCTACATTCAACCGAGAGAGAATTTCATTGCCTCTGATTCATAGTATTATGCTTGTCAGTACTAGCAATCGCAACGAGATCGAGGAGACCTAGAAGACATGTTGCGAATTCTATCGAGCACATTGGTGGCAAGCAATGAACACTTTAAGGTCAGAGGTTCAACCTTGACTTAATCGTGTAACATTCAATTTTTTGAATCTTTGGTAACACGTATTTTTCTTTTTTCTGTAAGATTAATTATTTATTTTTGTGCTAGTATTAGTTTAACCACTTATTCATTTTACATTAGTTTAGGACTAATAGTTTATGCTTATTTTCAGATCTAAATCCATGTATTTCAGTTCAACATATCTAAACACTGAATGCACCAAAGTAATGCAGAACTTAGAATATAAGGAGAAAATTTTTAAATGTGAATCTCTTATTCAATGGTGATAGAAAAAAAAGAATAATTCAATAATACAATAAAAGAATCTCTAACAAAATTATACGGTGCCTAACATATAAATTTTATACACTGATTTGTTCGCATGTTTTATAATTCTTTTGTGTTAAGCCAAAGTAGCACAAGTTGAGGTTGAAGGGTCAAACAAAGCAGGAAGAAGGTAGTTCCTGCCATTGACGCCATGTGCGTTGAAGCTAGCTCCGGTTTTAGCATCCACCGGAAGGTCCCCAGCATAGCCTGGATAAGCCCCTTTACCATAGATCCCAGGGCAAGCCGATGCAGCCTCCAGTGGTGCCTCTTTCGGACCCTGATAATAGCCGTTTCCAAAAGGGTTCGTGACAGTCCCAGCCAAGAGGCTAGCTAGATTGATCACCATCCCATCAAGACCAACATCGTTGTTTGGTGCAACCAACGGTGGAATCTGTGGTCCGTAGATGGGCTGATGGAATGGCCAAGCACATTGACCTGGGCACTGTGTCCCCGAGTTACCAACCCAAATGTAAGCAAATTTGGAACTCTTGCCCTTAATATTGTGACCATCATTGCTTGCACCCAAAGCTGAACCATGGGTTCCACACCTGCTCGAGCAGAACCCTTCAACAGCAACATCAGCTGCTGTCAAGACAACATTAATGGCATTTTTCTGAGCACCCTTTGATGCTAATTGTATGATTTGTTGATTTGTTAGTGACTTCCCGAAAGAGTAGTTCTCATCAAGGATTTGAGTATCCAATGACAGAACAAGAGAAGAAGATGCCTTGCTGAGCTGATAGTATTTTTCAATAGCTTTCCACCATGTAGCAACGGAAGGTTCAGCCACCGTAGGCTTGGAAGATGCAACGGAAGTGATGAAATCGGATACAATTGCACGTTGAGAAGGCTTGAATTTGCCATACCAAATGAGATGAACAGAGATTTTCCCAGTCAGAAGAGGGCCATTATGGTATTGGAACAGCAATGGCTGCTCTGTTTGGTCCGATTCAGCAAGCATCCTTGCCTCTGTCGTCAAATGAAGCAAAGAGACCGAGAAAACAAGAAAGATAACAACAAAATTGGAATTAGCAAAAGAAGCCATGGTCAATTAATGAATTGATTGGTGAGACTCTTTAACTGATCAGAGTACCGAAAAAAGAGAGACGAAGAAGCTGAGATGGAAAGAATGTTTTGTCGAGGTTTGGGGTGAAGATAACTGAAATGGGGAGATGTATTTATAGTGCTGAAATTTTGATACGTTTAAGATTAGTAGGAAAGAGCCGAAGAAAACGAGAAATTGGTGGGGGGGTGAGATGGAAGCATGGAGCATTGCCAGCCAAATGACGCGTTGTATTATAGTGTCGCTCTGGACCGAATCAGTGTGTTAAAAATACAGTTTCAAGCCAGCTAAGAGTGGATTGAGACAAAAGGATCGTGCTTAACGACAAAATTGGGTGATACTGGGTCCAGCGAGTGCCTCAGAAATGTTTACGAGTAGAGGATTAAGTAGTCCAAATTCCAATAAAAACATTTTGTATAAGTTTCAAAAACTTATTTTCTTTTTTAAAATATTATACATATTAATATTAATATAATTTTATAATAAAAATACCTTTTGTTATTTAAATAATATTCAAATTGATATAAATTATTAAAAATTTATTTTAAATTGAATCCAATTTGGCCGAATCAATCCGTTTGGTGTCCTTGGACTGTGTGCGGCCAAAGGGGATGGCTTAGAATATTCCAAAGTGCAAGTTGCTGTAGTCTCAAGTTTTAATAATTGTGAATTATTGAAGAGAAACAAAATTATAAAAAAATAAAGACAGTAGTTATCAGAAAACATGTCATGTTTATGTTGTGTAGAAAATAAGCTCCTTTAATGATTTGCGATGTTTAATCTTGAATTCGTTTTTGATGTATTTTTAGTAAAATTTTTAAAATTTTATAAGTATAATTAAAAATATTTTATGTTTCAATTTTTAATTTTTAATTTTTAATTTTTTATTTTTTAAATATATTATAAAGAATATGTATTATCTTGCTATCTTGTTAATTTTAATCGAGAAATCTAACATTTTCAGAGATAATTCCTCTTAATATTTTGGAGTCTTCTTTTTTTTTTTTTTTCTCTTTTCTATTGGAGGTAGAGGTTATTGCGGTTGTTTTGTTTCATCAAAATATCAATGACATTAATGGTTTATAAATGTCTTTCATGGATCCAAATTACTATTTAACGATAAAAATATTTTTATTTAAATTTAATTTTAAATATATATTAATATAAAATTTTTTATTATTTTTGCCACAATATTTAAGGTTTTTGATTGGATCAGACCTAGACAAATAATTTTTAAAGAAATTTAAATTTAATCCGATCTTTGGACATGTCTACTCTTTCATAAAATGCATCAAATCCAAGAAATTTTGGAGATAACCTCCCATGGGTAAATGGCTTCGTTTTTTCCCTTTTTTCATAGAAGGGGAAAAAAAAAGAAAGAAAGAAAGTTTACTTATTTATAGATAATTATTTGTGATTCATGCAATATATAAATTAATTTTATTTTTATATTATTAATTTAATATATGTATTTATAAAAATTAATTAAAAAGATGCATTTATGAATTTATTAAAAGATATTTGAACTTTGATTCCGAGAGTTTTGAATATTATTTATGTTTTTTTTCCAATAGAAAACTGTTTTATGCATTGAATAGTAAATGAAATAAAAATTTATATTTTATTTATAATTAATTAATTATTTCAAGTTTAATTGATGAGTTCTTGTTAGTAACTTAGTATATAAGCTAACGTACTTTATTCAAAATTTTAATTGATGCAGTAATGAATATTTATCTTCAAATGGTTGAAAATATTTAATTGTTCGTTATTCAGGTATCGAATAAAATAATCATTTAATTATTTCAATATAAGGTTATTTTTTTATTAAAAAAGTAATTTATTAGTTATTTCATAAATTCTAACATACTTATTAAATGAAAGAAGTATTTTTTTTTCTTAAAAAGATGATAAATATGTTTTAACAATGGGCATTAAAAAGATTAAGAGATTTATGTCAAAAGAAAAAGGGAATTAAAAAACTTGTAAGAACAAAATCACAAAATTAAGCAATCTATGTACTTTTGAAAGAAAAGTTGCAAAATAAAAAAAAAATAATGTAATACATATCATTTATAGACTCAAATTCATAAGATTATTGGATAAGAAATATATAAGAATACTTATATATATATATATGTATATATATTATTTTAAGCCTTATAACAAGCTTTGAACAATAATTTTAAGATCAAGTTAGCTATTTTCTTATCATAATCAATCAAGCACTTAAATTTTTATTTTTCATCAATGAAGATTTTTGTTGACAGAAACTTTAACGATCAACTTTTCTAATAGTTATGGTCTAAGTCAATAGTTACGGTTTCTATTGTAGAAGGATTTAATTGATAAAAATAAAATTTTGAGAATTTGATTTATTAAAAAA
>JAQSVH010224274.1:0-13518 GCA_029448705.1 Adansonia digitata
CATAGAAATTATGCATGTTATATTTCAAGTTAATTAAAAATATTTAGCTATTTATTTGATATAAAAATTTAAAATTTAAATATATTTTAAAAAGATAATACTCTTTATCAATATAAAAATATAAAATACATTTGAAATTTTGCATGTACGATAGATATGTTTAAGACCGAGATAGCCTACTCAGCAAAAATCTTTGTTCATCAAACAAAAATGTTTAAATATAATTATAAATATATGAAAATATTAATAATAAAATAAAATTTTAATATTTTTAAATAGTAAACAAGCTTATAGGCTTAGTCATGCATGGGTGAGGGACTTGAAAAAAGTTAGGCCCAAGACTCGATTTGACCATAAACAAATCTAATGTACTATAAATACAAAATATATTATTAAATTTAACTATAAATTTCTTAAAATCTAACTATATATATCATTCATTATTTTTTACTACTATCCAATTTTAGTGATTTTTTAACAATGGTGGGGTTTGATGTAATGGCTTGGATTCAAGTTTTCTTGCTATAAGTAAAGTGGCATCAATCAATCAGTCGTACGACCCATTATAATGAAGTGATTTTGATTTTGACTTTGATTTTGATTTAAGGGGATGTTTATCGCTTGCCCATGTCAAGATTGCAATAAAATATGACTCCTAAGGATATGGTTGTCATGAATATGATTGTTGGAAAAGTAATATTACAGTATTTAGTATACATGGAAAATTGTAGATGAAAATCTATGAGAAAGTTACATTGATAGGTTTAGTTCATTAAAACCTTTAGTAAGAATATGGTAATTTTCAAAATTACTCTAATCAAATAAAATGCAAATTTTATTAATTTTTAAAATTTTCAAAGATATTTATTTTTGAAAGCATTAATTTATTATTAACAAACCCATTATGAAATTGGTTAAATAATAATTAATTTATTTTAAATAAAAATATTGTATATTTATCTCAAATTTAATAGATGATTAAATTAAACTAAGTTTTAAATATTTATTATATATTTTAATTAGAATGTAATTTAATTCAAATTTAATTTGATAATAATTAAAATAATTTTAAAATTAATTGAATTTTCATGATATTATAATCAGCACAAGTATTGGTTAGGAAAAAATTAGCTACCAATTTTTAAATATATAAATAAGGGAAATTTTATGTTTTTAGGCAAAATAGAAGATATATCGATCAGGTGAGAGAATGGAAGAGTACCGTATGACCCAATATATTCAACAAGTTGCACTATACGTTAACCTAACTGCATCTTCCTCTCCTATATTTCAAAAAGGAACTCTTGCAACACCAATAGTCATTAAAGAAAAGAAAAAGATTTAAGTACTATTTTTCATTTTGATGTCTTAAAGATTTTTTTTAACTTTTCAATGACAAGAAAAAGTTAATTTACCATCTTTTCTCATGAGAATCATGTTACCATGATTGTGAAAAAATAATTTGCAAAGGAATATTACATTCTTAAGAAAGTAAATACTTTACAACATATTAAATATGTGAATTTAATTGGTGAAAATTTAATTGACTCGCAAATCACTTTAGGATTTGTATATAACTTACCCAAAGGAAAAGAAGTTTGTTTTTGGCGAAATTTAAAATTTGGGAAAATGATTTGAACTCTGCTCATTCAACAAAAGGAGTGCATACCAATCAAATGAACCAAATGCTTAGGTGTAAAAAAAAGTTCAAAAAGAATTTTTATTTTTAAATAATATATTTAAAAGGGTTTGCTCATACATTGATTTATGGGTCAATTTTGTATCCAATCTACTCAAGGAAAAATTATAAATAAATATTTCACTAATTATTTTTAAAATTTAAATAATATATATTTAATGATTGATAAAAATTATAATAAAATTTTTAAAACCCATTGCGAAGTGGAGGTTGAATTCTAGTACAAAAATGAAAATTGAGTTCGTCGTAACATGCCCTTTCTCGAAATACAAATCTCTAAGAGCAAATTAGACTTGAAAAAATTTGTCTTGTGTGGGGTTGAATTATTGGAGCAAATTGCTCGCTCGAATTTTCCTGTATGGGTAATATGAAATAACTGAGAAATAAGAGTTATCACCATTTTTTAGGCTACAACTACTAAAACCAAACCTTTAAAAACTTTTGAAATTACTTTAAAAAAATGGATTTTAAAGTCTACGCTGACAGCAATAGAGTGACTTGGGCTTAGGAGATGGTCGTGCAAGGGGAATGATTAACACCACTTTAATACCCTAAACTCGATGCCAATTGATCAATCATTATTCAAAATCTAAATACAGTTGACTTAGGCTAATGGTATTTAACTATAGTTCCTTAATAAAAATACATTATTTGAAAATGATTGGGATTCATCATTTGAAAAATCTTTTATATTCCGTGAAAATTGGTGAAGTATAAAATTCCTTTATTTAAAATTTTTGGTTTATCTTCTCATTTTGAAAAGGATGTTCTTGGATTAACGATGATAAATAAAACGTTTACCAGAGCTTGGCAAAAATTTATGAATGATCTTAACTCGAGAACATTGCGTTAATTTTTTTAAAAATGAGAAATTTTATTTGCTTTAAACATCTCAAGTTGATTTATTAGGAATATGTAAGTTAGAGATTAATTGATACAAAGATGGAATATGGATAATCATGAGAACATTAAGATTATGTAAATATGGTTATGAAATTTTCATAAATCAAATATTTCATTTTATATTTAACGATGGTCACATAAACATTTTGCATCGGATGATTCCCTTGGCACTCGATGAAGTTTAAGGAATAATTTTTTTGCACTAATGATTACATGATTCTCTTAGCATGCACATGTTAAACTTATTGGGGAATAATCTTGAGATGTTCCTTGGCAACTAGACGAAAATCGCTTGAGATCGATCTGCAATAATCACACCAGACTAATAAAATGACCGGAAAAACGAGTTTTGAGTGAACATGATCTAACAAAATAATCACAACAAGGCATAATTATGAACAAGGCTTAACACATATAATATCAATTAACTGCAAAAGATAAAAATGAGAACTTGTCAGAATATGTCTCATAAGAGTTTCAGATACTTAAAGAAAAACCAAACAAGGTTAGAGACAAGGTTGGATCATAATTTCAATTTGGGCATTAAAAACCAATTTTTTTTAAAAGAAAAAAGAGTTAGGATGGTTTGAAATGGAGCTTTGCAAAGGGGTTCAAATGAAATAAGATAATTACACCCCTTTTGGGGAGAAAAATCAAAGTAATTTTAAAACACACCTAAAACCGAAACAAAATCTAGTGTAAAGGTGAAAATTGGACACTCAAATGCACTCATATTTCAATGTTAATGGATGAACGATTATGAGGACTTAGATAAACTTATTTATGATAAATTTGACACCTATTTGAGGCATTTGAATGTCTTAAAAGTCGACTAAAAACTTAGGACTTGGGAGAATTAGCTGAGGCATTCGAATGCCTTGGCATGAAACATATGGGGCTGCTGCGCAACTACAGAAACTTAGCTCACCTTATGCTTAAACGAACTTTCAAAAATGCAAGGCCTACACTTTTGTAAAGCTAACTGAATGAACTTCAAATTTGGAGCTTGTAGCTTTTTGTTTTTTTTTTGTTCGTTTTGTTCAACTTTGAATGCAAAGCCTTTTCTAGTTCCTCTATAGTTTTCCAATTTGTTAATTTTCCTTTTAAAAATGTTTTCTTTGCCTTATATCAATGAGGTTAATGGACCTTTTCGCTTTATTAGGATGCCGGACAGTGTCATATTTACTATCGATGCTTTTCATCAAAAAATCATAACAAAATTGACTTAGTTAAGATAAAGAATCTTTTAGCAAATTTTTCCTTCAGTCCATAGGAAATCACTTTAATATTCCAACATATAATCCACATTATTCTTTCTCAACTGAAAAACATGTTACAAAAAATCATTCAGAAAAATTAGTGCTTCCAAAATCCTGAAGTACACCTAAATTGAATTAATGTCCAAAAATAGCTGTCAACTAAGGCCACATAAAATCCAACATCCACCTCACAACCAAAATGAAACAATTATATTATCATCACAATACCCCAAACTCCAGATTATCATAAAATCACTAGAAACCATATGTATACTTGGTAACTTTATGAAATAGAGTTATTTTATCATCTTTTGTGCATTAAGTTAATTAAGTCTTTGATTTTTTGCTTAAATTTTATTGTTTTTATTGTTTTTATATTAGTTTTATTTATTTTCTAAGGTAGGATAAAAGAATGAAGAAAGTAGCCCTAGCTGAGTAACTTTTGCGCATGAAGTTTGTTTTTTTTTTCTAAGATTGCAATGGAACTCAAGATGTGTTTGGATTACTTTACTTTCTTTCTTAAATTTAATGATATTTGGATTATTTATTCAATATTGTATTTAATGTTTCTAGCTGTTTAGTCACTAATTAGATTGATTTGGTAAACCTCAATGAACTTGGAAAAAGAAATTTTATATTTAGATATGGATTAAATAACATATGTTTTAGATTCACTTTTTTATTATGAATTGAGTTGCATGTAAGATCAGAATATTCTAACATATCATGTGTAACCAATGTAAGGTATAAACTTAATGAATTTCTCTTTAACTCGATTCGAATAGGAATATAGGAAATTGATTGAAAGGGATATTTTTATAAAATTATTAGAAGATATTTATAAATAAATTAGAACTCTAATATAATAATTCATTATCATTAGTCAAGTTAAGAGAGTATAAGAAATTCAAATAAAGCATTGAGAGAAATTTTAATCCAAAATTTTTCTAATTAATTAATTAAATCCAATTATTTTCTGTGTTCTTTAGTTCCTTTAGTTTACTACTTTTAATCATTTATTTTGATAAAATGAGGTTATTTTAATTCTATTAGTTAGGAATTTTAATGAAATTCCCCATGAGAACAATTTTTTAGTTTCCATTATGTTACTTGTTGCTATAGGCACACTTGTGTGGCATATTCAACATCAATACCTCCAACTAAAATAACAAATTCATATCAAATTCTTACCCACAGGTTTTCCTTCGTTGAAAACAATGCAATGGAGAATCAACCAGAGTTATGCACACCTTCAAACTCCCAAAGTACACCAAAACAAAACCAATTTCTAGAAATAAAAATTGTTTAAAGCCAACACAAGACCACTTTTCAATAAAATGGGATCAATGTATAATCATCATAATACTCCATATCATCATACGATCACCAAAAATCATATAAAAAAATTCATACCTAATTTCTTACCCACATCGTTTTAGGGAGTCATCAGCTTATTTATTATTACATGTTCATTCCTAATTGACACCAGACCCACCTATCTCCCCATGTTTGAGTTTGCTTCAATTTCCTCTGCGTGAACTTTTTCGTCCTTTTCCTTCAAGATCACTTTCTTTCAATTGTTCAAGTCTCCATTTGAAACAGAGTAATTAACTACTTTGAAGCTAGAATGTCTTCTGATTCTTCTCTTTTTCTTTCTAGTCATCTTTCTATTTTCTCACCTTTTTAATTGAAGTTTATACAGTTTTCATTTAATCTTGACCTTCGCTTTACTCTATTCTTAAGTTTTTCACTTTCATAGTCAAGGATTGGATCCACTATATTAGCTATTGAATGGATTAAGTTTTTTATTCATTTCTCCATCTTTTCCTAAAAAGCACAAATCCCGCTCATCAGCTACCCATACGTTACAAGGACTGGAGTTGGATCTTGGCCCAACCCTCCTGCATCTCCTTATCTTCACATTCCCTTAATTATAAGCTTCTCCATTCTTTTGAGTTCCACGCTCAACCTTTTCCAAACCAAAGTCATTTGACAATTATTCCTGTTTTAATTTCTAATGTTGTTTTCTTCACAGTGTTTCATGCTGTAGGCTTGCTTATAAGCTTCCATCTCATCTTCTTCCTTGTTACTAGACTCTACCTTTTCACTTTTTAAATGGCAAAACCTCTAGTATATACTCGAGTTACTGAGTGCATTGCTACTTGAATTAACACCTCAATTGCTACCAATACAATGTATTTTTATTTTGTTTTTGACTGTAATAATAGCGATATGTAATAAAACTAGGCCCACTTCGGGCACTTCAACTAAATATTCAACATTCTTGACATGTAGATTGATTAATCCTCATTCTTTGTCATCTGACGCACAGCAGTCTGCATATTTTCTTTGAAAAATGGACTGATACTATAATGTATTACCATCCAATTCCATATACTCTTGCTTCTTCTAGCAATACTTTGGAGTAAAACAAGATTCCAAGCATAGATGGGAACACCATAACTAGTAATCAAGGTTATCCTGCTATGGACGGTTAATTTTTTTTTTTTTTTTGACTAACGTTCAATTTTCTCAAACCATTTCTTTAACCAAACCTAATTTTAGTTTTCCATCTTCTCTACCATATTCAATTTATCAAAAGATATCAGTATAAATTTTTATTTTTTTTTCTAATATTCACTTCTTTGATTCCTTCATTCTTTATTTGTTTAAAAAATGAATTCACATTAAGATAATCTCGATAACATCTGACTAGATATTTCTCTGGCCAACCGATGTTTTTAGCATAAATCAATCCTGTGATTCGTTCCCCATTGCTAGAGCTTCTCAACACTCATTCTTTTGCAGTACCATTCTTTTGTTCTGCATCAAAGCTTGCATATATTATGAATAACTTCATTTCCTTTGTAGACATCATCGCATGTATTATTAATGAAACTTTCGTCACTTTTCTTATCGATTTGATTATTGCTTTGTAATTATTTCATTGTTCTCCTCTATAAACCATACACATTAAAACTCCAGATTGCATTTTTTTTTGGCTTGAGTGATGATTGCATATCTTACAAAGCCTTAACATATACTTCTTAACCCCCATATTATACAAAAAACCTCCTACCCTTGGCGCTTCTTATTACTAGAAGGAGAACTTCCAATACTTTTTTCAAACCTACCACTTACTTTCTCCAACCAACTCTAATTGAACTTTGGAGGTATATTGTTCTCAGAGATTGTTACGGTTACCATAAAACCATTAACAACAACAAATGTAACCAACTTTGACAAGATCATCTTCCAAGAATTTAAATTTTTTTCCTTTTGTAAGAGATTTGATTCATCGATGTTAAAATGGTAAGGTTGTTTTGGCTTGAAAATTTTGAGTCATCCATAACTTTGTTTGATAAAAAAAATTATTATTTTAATCACAAATACTTTGTTTTATAGTAAATTGTGAAAAATAAAAAAAAATTAATGACTTTAACCATAATGACTATGATACATCTATTAAATCTACAACTATGATAACATAATGAGATTGCAATTTAAATTCATACCTTTTGAGCTTTTGGTATACATTTTCTTGGAGACCTCACCTAGGTTTCATTTTATGGTTGTTATGTTCTCATCTCTTTGCTAGTCTCAATTCTTTACGGGGAAACTGCCTTAACTTTTGAGTTGCTTTTTGAGATTGATACTCAATAGTTAGAGATCTTAAAATATGTGTATTTATACCATATTCATATATTTTTATGCATCATAATCGTGTTTAAAACGTTATATATCTATATAAAATTTCATACATTAGCAATTCATATTATATAAATTATGATATGTTCATCTATTCATGTTATTTTTTGTATCATGTAGTGTTTTTATTATTCTTCATGTATTGTGTTTATATTGTGTAATCATACCATATGCAATGCTCTTCTCTCAATCTTTTCCCTTAGTAATAAGAGATGTTTAGCACTAAAATGCAAGGCCAATTCTAAAACATGTTCGTCTAGCATCCTGGCATACAATGCTTCATATAAAGTCAAAAGCCTGGTAACATCTTCTCTTAAGTTGTCCATGAATTTTCCATCTCTCTCCATGAATTCGTTAAACACATTTGCACATTTGCACATTTTTACCATTATTATTTTGAGTATGCATGTTAGATAAATGTCTAACATTTTAGTCCTTAAAATTGATATAAAAATTGTCAAAAAAACATATGGTAATGAATAGGTCATTCTAACTTAAAAGCTAAATAGCATAGCTACAGTTTAGAGATCATTGGTGATGTTGTGATCAATAAGTTTAGCAAGAGTATTAGTGATTTCCTTCACAAAAAAGTAATCCACTCCTAATTGTTGCATTGTGTTGATCAAAACCAATTGGTTTTGTGCTTCATTCACAGAGGCCAGTAACTCCCTAGCACCTTTTGTCATAGCGTGCCAAACGAGTTTCCCACATGGCCATTACAAAATAGTTGAGAAATTGGGAATCACCAGCTATCTTTTGAGCTAGGTGTGATTAGTCACTTATTGAAATTCGTAATTTAAAGTTTTCAAAACCCTAAAAAATAAATCTCAAAGTCTACCTGTAAACTAGAATAAAATATAAAGTTATTAAATTAGTTACATGTAGGGAAGGATGAGAGCCACATAGTGCCCATAAATTGGTACCTTTTAATTATGTGTTATTCTAAATCTTGATTAAAGTTGATTTTACTTTTTGATATTCCAAAAATAATTCTTATGTTTCAAAATTCTTTATTATTGCTGTCATTATTCCTTTTTAAGAGTACATTGGATTTTATCATTTGTTAGAAGAGAAAATATTTTCCTACCCTAGTAGAAAACCAAATCAAATATGAAAGTTTTATCCTTTAGAAATCTTTGGAAATTTCAATTCACCATTTAAGGAGGGTATTCCATCACTAAAAATAATTGATGAGACCCTTCGATATATTGGATGAAATCTATAGACTAATTTTAACCGGAGGATATTGTCTCATTTTTTATTAAAGCACGTGTTATATTGCAAATGTAATCAAAGAGATGACTTGAACTAAATATAAAGTGACACCTAGTTCGGTTCGACGATTTAAAAAATAACAATAAAATGGCTTTAAAGGTTTGATTTTGACATGAAAATATTGCTAAAACAACCCTAAGGATCCGATTTTAATGCAAAATTACAAAAATAACCTTCAAAGGTTGGTTTGGAGTTATTTAGTCCCATTATATGCATTAAAATTAGCTATGTCATAAAGATTTTCATTTAAATTTTATTAAATTTTATTTTTTAAAGTTAATTTTCTTTTGTTTTCTTTATAATTAAAATATATATTAATTTAGAATTTTAATTATTTTATAGGCCTAAAGCCAAAAAAGTTTTCGATATATAATAACTTAATAAAACAACAAAGTGGATCTAACCTGACAACTTTAATTAATAAACTGCTTGTGTTACTTGCATGTGAAGTTCCTCTTTTCAAGGTTTTGAGTATTTATAGGACTTTTTAGGGTTAGAGATTTTGGAGACTTAGGGTTTCTAAAAGAAAGAACAATGATCAAGGCTTTGCAATCAAAGAAAAAGATTTGGGGAAACTCGAAGATAGACAATTTTTAGGTTTTCTCTTTTTTAATCTTTTTATCTTTTTTTGAAACACTAATGTTTTATGTTTATATTGATCATCATAAATTATATTTTTCTAAGTTATAATAGTTTGCATGTAGTTTTGGATTATTTTACCTTTTTTATTTAATAATATTTAGTTGTTTATTTAATTTTGTTTTTAATGTTCCAATTGATTAGTCACCAATTAGATTGATTTGGTAACCCTAATGAATTTAGAGAAAGAAATTTTGTATTTAGACTTGGATTGAAAAACATATGGTTCATATTCGTTTATTATGATGAATTAATTGGCATGTTATATAAGAATGTATGAGCATGCCATGTGTAATCAAATTAGAGTCTAAACTTGACTTTCTCTTTAATTCAATTCACATAAAAATGATTTGGTTAAAAAATATATTTTTATAAAACCATCAGAAAGATATTTATAAATAAATTAAAACTACATGTTAACAGCTTAGTATCTTTAGTCAAGCTAGGAGGATAAAACAAATTCAAATGAAGGTGAGGAAAATTGTAATCCCGATTTTTTTAATATTGATTATTTGCTTCATTATTATTTTCTTTTTTGTTTAGTTATTTTAGTTTTACTTTTGGTTTATAATTTTTAATTATTTGTTTGAATAAGATTAAGTTGTCATAATTTCATTACTTAACAAACTTATTAACAATTTTTTTGTGAGATAGACACTCTATTTATCATGTATTACTTCTGGCGATACGTGTATTTGCATGCTAAAAATTGATAATAAACTCATCATCATTATCATCTTCAATCTCTTCAAAATTAATATGAAGATCTAATTCCATAAACAAGAACATGCCATTTCAGTAACCATATACAATGTAGAAAACAAACCCCTCCCCCACAAAAAAAAAAAAAAAAACTAAACACTTTAAGATTTAATAGTAGACAGACAGCTCCTTGATGAAATTGAGAAAGCAAAGCTAAAAGTATCATTCTCCATTGCAAATTGATCATGCTCTAATTGCAACTAGCTTTGTTTCTAAAAACGAAAGAATCTAACACGGGTGCTTCTTAAAATCTAGAGAGGGAAAGACTCGAACTTCTGGCCCCTGTCTTCTCTGTCCCTCGAGCAATGATTCGCTTTGATTTGCTTTTGAGCTTTAGATGAGAGAGTGCTTGACAGAGTTGAGACTTAAGAGTGATTTAATAAGGGAATTTAGGGTTAAGTTTAGGAATTTAGAGAGTAAATGGGTACAGGGTATTGGGTACCAACCAATGGGTTGGGTGGTAAGTAATTAAATAAAAATTATTTCTCCGTCAGGCAACTTTTATGCATTAAAGTAAAACCCCATGCAAACTTATTATCAGAATTGATCCATCAGAATGGGTTCAACGATTGACTTGACAGTCGTGGTTTTCTTTGCTTTGAATGCCAAAAAAATCCCCATATTGGAAGATCCGAAAAGTACAGCGTATCGTTTCTAGGGCAACTTTGACAATGTCGGGTGCACGAACAGAATCTTTAACCATTGCTTTGTTCAATTTTTTCCACAAATTTCTGATCAAGCCTTTTACATTATCACGTGCTTCTTCTTCTGATACTCCTTTTTCAACCACGGAAAAATGGATGAAATTCATTGACTCTCCACCTTCCATTTCAACTTTCAGAAGTAAGATAACACTTAAACAAATTATTGACGAATAATAAGATATGCATGTGTCATACCGTACGCTCTAAAGAAGTAAGTAGAGTGAATTAATCCCATATGGGATAAGAAAGGAAAGGTTTTTCGGCATATAAGTGGGTGCGCTACACATCTTATCATACATGTGTTTTGGGAATAGGATAATGATCCCGTGATAAGTGGTATCAGAGCTGACCCTTGACTATCCGATTTAACGCCAAGCACCCTAACGGGTAGGGTAGGCAGGGTGGACTAATCGTGACTCCACACCAAACACCCTAAGGGTAGGGTAGGCAGAAATGGTGGAGAAGCCCGTGATAGGGGCATCACTAGATTGGGTGAGAGAGAATGTCATCGCGAGCTCTCTAAAAAAGTAGGCAGAGTGTATTAATCCCACATGAGATAAGAAAGAGAAGATCTTTGGGCATATAAGCGAGTGCACTGCACATTCTATTAGACATATCTTTTGGAAAGAGGGTAATGGCCCCCTGATACATGCACTGCTTTAGGAATCAACTTGAATGCGATTTGGCAAAAAAAAATGTTAAGAATATAAAGTTTAAATTAAAAATAGTGATATGGCACGTAATATATATATATATATAAAGAAGAAGATTAAATTTTATAAATTACACAATTTGTTCTTTGAAAAAAGTTTAAAGAATTAACTATTTTAGTATTTTACTAAATAGTACTCTCTCCATCCGAATTGTTACTTTCCTTTAGACTTTCTCAATATTAAAAAAAAAAAAAAGCTTTACTTTGTATCTAATATTGAAATTATATATAAATTTGATGTTTCATAATTTTAATGTCAAAAGTATAAAGAATTATAAATGATAATTTAGAAATCTAAGAAAATAAGAGACCTAAGTGTAAAAAAAAGAGCAATTTTAAAACTTTCAAAAAAAAACTAAAGAAAATGAGACAAAAGAAGTAATATTATACAAGTTAAAGTTATCATTTTAATATTTTTACTTTAGTTTTGACGTCGCTCCCAGTGCACATAAGTAACAAATGATAAATATATCATACGACAATTAAGAAGAATCCAAAGCCATAATTGGCTTATGAAAGAACGAACATTTATCACGCAGACATATTTTATAGGTAGAAAAATGGAATCCAAAGCCATTTATATTATATATATATATATATATATATATGGGAAAAAAGACCAAATGGATTAGCTCGTCGGTAGGGCATGCTAAAATAAATTAAAACATTAGATATCCGGTATTTTTTTTTTTTAGTTATGAAATTTCACCACTTTTCAAAAATGAATGTACAAAAAATATTTTCTTACCCACCATGATATGGTTTTTAAATACATTAACAAGTTAATAAGATGATATATATATATATGTCTAGTAAAATATATTAAAATAATTAAAAATAAGACATGTAATAATTTTTTAATTTTACTTTATGAGATAAAAATTTTTATTATTATATAACAAAAGCAAAATGATAGACAGAGGAAAATTATCCTATCAACTGTTGGTGACTCCACCTTCAACAAAGTTAGTAGGCTAAACCTTATAGAGTATGTTAAAATAAATAAAAGTAATAATTAAAAAATTATATGATAATTTTTTTTTTTGTGTAATGAAAATTTTCATCATCAGTGTATTAAAAAAATTTTTCCAAAAAAGAAAACAAAGTTATGCGCAAAGGAGAATTATCTTTAGAGCTGGTGATTTTATCAACGAAATTAATAAGATGATGTATACGCATGTAAGATATATTAAAATAAATAAAATAATTAAAAGTAAAATATATGTTAAGATAACAAATAAGTTATCTAATTTATTATCTTAACACCTCTCAAACTCGGCATTCAACAGTCATGTCAAACAGTCGCATCATCATCTACGTAAGCAATGAGGCCGAGTCATAATTCACGTTAGTAAGTCATGATAACATACGCGTCAGCATAAAAAAGATCCAATCATCGACACGTTGTCAAACACGTCGGCACATGGTGGTCAGGTCATTACTACGCCATCAGTAAAGGTGGTTGCCACGTCATCCTACACAACACGTGTTCGACCTCTATTTCTCCACGTATTTTTCTGTCATTGCTATGTCATCATCTCGATAAGCGGCTACGTTGTCCTTGACTCATACGTGGTATACACCTATCATAATTCTATTGATACACGTGTCTTGTAGCATCACGTCAGCTTTTCTTCTCTCCTGGTCTGATTCAGTTTGGTTCGGTTCAAAGATTTTAACCATCAGTCAGTTCATCCTTTTTTCGTCTAGCTCCTAAGGTTTTCGACCATCCTGAATGTTTTCAAGATCAAGTTTCCAAACTCAAGCTCTCATCTTCTATAAATTAAATTTTTAATATTTAATTAAATTATATATAGTATTAATATTCAATATTTAATATTTGATTCATTTTTATAT
>JAQSVH010224316.1:0-13510 GCA_029448705.1 Adansonia digitata
CATAGTGGATGCAAATACTTTGTTACTTTCATTGATGATTACTCTAGAAAAGCTTGGGTATATTTTCTAAAATCAAAGGGTGAGGTGTTTGGATGGTTCAAAAAGTAAAAGACTATGATTGAAAAATAGACTAGAAAACAAGTCAAGACACTCAGAACAGACAATGATTTTGAATTTTGTAATGCACCATTTAATAAGTACTGCAAGAAAGAAGGTATAGTAAGACACCACACTCTTAAACGTACACCACAACAGAATGGACTTGCATAACGCATGAACCAAACACTGTTGCAACGTGCTCGATGCATGCGATTAAATGCTAGTTTCTCAAAGCAATTTCGGGCTGAAGTAGTTAAAACTGCTTGTTATTTGGTGAATAGATCTCCATCAACAGCAATTAATTTAAAGACTCCTCAAGAGGTATGGTCCGATAAACCTCTAATTATTCTGGCCTACACATATTTAGTTGTCCTACTTATGCTCATGTTAATGATGGTAAATTAGAGCCTAGGGTAATGAAATGCATATTTCTAGGGTATGTAACTGGAATTAAAGGGTATAGATTATGGTGTACTGAGAAAGATAGAACTCCAAAATTTATTATTCGCTGAGATGTTACTTTTGCTGAGTCTGCTATGTTTGGCCAGAGAAAGGAGCTTGATAATCTTATAGGTAACAAAGATCATGATGCCAGCCAGAAAGTGGAGTCTGAGATTGAAGCTCTAAAGAGGATGACAACAAATCTTGAAGAACAACCCAGAGAAAAAGAAAATTAACAAAGTATAGCGATAAGCAGACCAAAGAGGGAAATCAGAAAACCTCTAAGGTATACAGGCTTTGCTGAGGTTGTTGATGCTAATCAGGTTGCTTATGCCTTGATAGTTACAGAGAACATTGTTCTTATGAACTGAGGTCATAGAAAGAGGCAGTTCAGAATAAAGAATCATCAGAATGGTTGATTGCCATAAATAAGAAGATGCAGTTTCTTGCAAAGAATAATACATGGGACCTAGTACCATAACTAAGGGGTGTAAAACTAGTAGATGCAAATAGGTATTCAAGAAGAAAAAAGGTATCGCTGGAGTTGAACTAGCCACGCTCAAGGCAACGCTTATGGCAAAAAGGTTTTTCACAAAAGGAGGGAATTGATTACCATGAAATATTCTCACCAGTTGTGAAGCATAAGACAATTCGAGTTCTTCTAGCCATGGTAAGTGCATTAGATCTGGAGTTGGAACAACTTGATGTGAAAACTGCATTTTTACATAGGAATCTAGAGGAGCAGATTTATATGTCATAGCCAGAAGGGTTTCTTAATTCTGGAAAGAAAGACCATGTATATTTGCTAAAGAAATCCTTGTATGGGCTAAAGAAATCCTTGTATGGGCTAAAACAGTCTTTAAGGCAATAATATAAGAGGTTTGATGCATTTATGGTTTCTCATGATTTTATGCGTAACCAGTTTGATAATTGTGTTTACTTTAGAAAATTGCCAGATGGTTCCTTCATATATTTGTTGCTATATATGGATGACATGTTGATTGCAGCTAAGAACAAGGCTGAAATTGACAGTTTGAAAATTTTGTTGAGCAATGAGTTTGAAATAAAGGATTTAAATACAACCAAGAAAATTTTGGGCATTGAGATTCAGAAGGACAAAAAAGTAGGACTGTTGTATGTATCTCAACAGAAGTACATTGAAAAGATACTGCAGTCTTTTCAAATGGATCATTCTAAGCCAGTTAGTACTCCTTTGGCAACACATTTTAAACTTGATGCTTGTGCACTACCTAGTACAAATGAATCAATAGATTACATGAATAGAGTTCCTTACTCAAGCACAGTTAGGAGCTTAATGTATGTCATGGTTTGTACTAGGCTAGATTTAGCTTATGCAGTTAGTTTGGTAAATAGGTTTATGAGTAAGCTTGGGAAAAATCATTGGGAGGCAGTTAAATAGATTATGTGATACTTGAAAGGTATGACTAATATTTGCTTAGTTTATGATACCAATGGTTCTACTAGTGGTCTTGTTGGCTATACAGATTTTGACTATGGTGGAGATCTTATAAAAAGAGATTTCTGACATGTTATATCTTCACTTTGTATGGATATGCCATCAATTGGAAAGCAACACTTCAGTCTAGAGTTGCTTTGTCTAATAGAAGGGGTCAAGGAAAGTATATGGTTGCATGGTCTTGTTAATCGTTTGGGATTGTATGTTTGGAGGCCTATCATTTGTTGTGATAGTCAATGTGCATTGAACTTGGCTAAGAATCCAGCTTATCTTGAAAGATCAAAGCATATTGATGTCAGGTTGAATTTCATTCGGGATGTAATTAAAGAAAAGTTATTCTCCATAGAAAAGATAGCCACAGCAGATAATCCAGCAGATATGTTGACAAAGTCATTACCTGCAAAGAAGTTCAAGCATAGCTTGGACTTGGTAAATGTTCGCATAGCATAAGGCCTTTCAAGGCATGATGGCAGGGATATATTATTAGTTCTGAAGGCTTCGAAATTCAAGTCAAGGTGGAGAATTGTTGAGTGCCTTGAATTTTATTAGATAATTTCTAATTAGATTATGATAAAAAGTATACTTTAATCCTTATTTAATTAAGATTGTGTTTGGATAAGTCTTAATTAGATTAGGATAAGGAATAGAATTTATTCGCATTGATTACGATTATCCTTATTTAGGTATGATTTGGATTTGGTGATTATATATATGAGACACTAAAGTCTTTCTTTGTATTAGTTTTTCTCAAAGAAATAAGAAACGTCTCTCCCTACTCATGCACGTAGGTCACATTGACCGAATCACGTAAATCTTGTGTGTTCTTTTTTTTTTTTTTTTTTGCTTTAGTCTCCTTGTTTTATTACATTTCTTGCACTGCATACAAAGAAAAATAAATGAACATAGCTTGTAAAAATGGATTGCATAAGGAAATTAGAACATAACTTCTAGAGTAACCTGCATGGCAAAAGTAAAGAATTGAAATGAAGAAATATTAAAGATATGCTTTAAGGAAATAAAACATAATGCTGTCCAAAATCCTTAAATAAGGCAAATGAAGAATTTAATTCTTATCAAAAGCAAAATGCATCAAGGACTTTTTAATAAATCCCATGTCATACATGGGGAACCAATCTACATGGGTTCAAAAGGCTCTAGGATCATCTTCTTTTCCTATATTTCTTTTGTTTAGATATGCCATAGCTACACACTCAATATACACTAACAACATCCACCAAAAGAAGTAAATGAACGGCCAAAGGATTAGTTTTTATGACTCAAAAACAACTCATAAAACATAATTTATTAATACATTCTTAAATTAATGTCATTAATGATCAATTTTCATTCTTACTTTATTATCACTGTTTTTTTCATCCAAACATATATCCTATAATTGATTTTAGTCTTAATTATCATAAAATGAATTAATAAATTAATGATGTCATAATAAGTTATAAGTTGTATAATTTTTAAATATAACTTTTGCTCTTATGTGTGTATATATATGTATATTTAGAATATTTAAAATTAGTACTATTTAAACCTTGAAAACTAAAAATATATCTTAGTTAACCTGCAAAAATTGACAATCTATATTATCTATACTATTAATAAAGTTAGTATCTAAGTTAGTGTAACAAGTTAATCAAATACTAACTCAATAATTAAAATGGCAAAAAACTAAATTATAAAATAAATCTTATATATTTATAAGATTGTATCAATAATTTATTTTTTAAAAAAATTAATATTTTTCTCTTAATCCACCTCTTGTTTCACTTCTCTAGAAACACTGTAACTTGCAATGACCTCAACTTACAATTTTTTCAAAATGTTCCCACTGCTTTCTATTTTTTTCTCTTTTAATTATATTATTTTTATATATTATTTAATTATTTATTACTTTACCCACATAGGGGTGCGCATAGACTAGTTATTAACAGAAAGGCTGATTGATTTTTATTACTCTCAGTTAATAAAATGACATAAAATTTTGAATTAGATTATAAAAATATTTATAAAATACAGATTAAAAGCATGATTTAGTATAGCATTTAAACATTTTTAAATAATTTAACTTTTAAAAGTATTTACACATAAAGATAACCACTTATTATTTTAAATAATTTTTTTTTACATATATTGTCAATGAGTCAAAATCAAATATTATATATATAAAATTATAAAATTATAAGATGAATGGGTAGGGGCAGTCGATGCAACAACTGCTTCCCATCACCGGAGATTATACGAGATCACGTATTGGACTTTTGCTACTGCAAGTTGCCTACCTAGCTTCAGCCTTCAAGCGTGAAACCATGAATAAAATAAAAATCTGATTGTGGCAAGAAAAAGATAAAACATCCATTTAATGTTAAAGACTCTCTTGCAGCCTACACTCAATGGAACAAAAGATCAAATAAAATAACTCTTATAATGGTTAGCAATGCATCACGAGAAATGAAAAAGATCAAATGACTACAACTTTCTCCTTCCAATATTTGACAATAAAATTATGAACAAAAAAATTTGACACTGAAATAAATGATTTTTTATTATTTCTTTTTTTGAGGAAGATTTTTATTTTTTCTTCATATTATTATTATTATTATTATTATTATTATTATTATTATTGCAGATTCAGTCTTTTTTTCAACCTGCCATGAGATAACAAATTCTATTATTTCCTTATATTTTCTAGTGAAGGGATATTGGTATAATAAGCATTGGATACCATATTTGATAGAATAAGAGATTTTTTATGTATGTTTTCCATGATACAGGATTTTGTTGATGATATTTTATTTTTGATAATCTTTATTTAGATGACAACTTTAAGTTCGAAACTCCACACAATTTGTTCTATTGAACGCCCCTTTTCTTGTTGGCCAGAATTGAATAATCCTTTTGGAGTTGTTTCTTTTCTTCCTTTTTCTTTTTTCTTTTTTTTTTTTCTGGGCATCTTATTATTAATGGAAGTTCCCTGGAGTCAATACACCTAACAGAGATGGGTGGAAAGAATATTTTTATGGACTGTGCTTTATATTTCATTATAATTCAATCCCATTTTTTATTATTTTCTTTTATCCACATGAAAACTTTCAGTAATCAAAAAACAGAGTAAAAATTCACCTATCCTTAGTAATCTTTATACAATATTTTACTTTAATCCATTACCTTTGAAACTCTTTTATATATATATATTTATCATATTTTAAAATATTCCAAATCCATTTATTTTATCATCACGTTAAGAATACAAAAAAATATATTATGTTAGTGCTATATGTACATCAACCTGACATAATTTTCATTGAAAACCAAATCGTTCATTTGTTTTTGTTGCGTGAACAATATGATAGTGTTTGAATATCGTGTCCAGTCGATTTTATCATCGTATATAGATATACAGTAATATAAACATAATATGAAAACATAAATTTAATTTTATATGTAAAAACAATTAAGATGAATATATAAATTTAATTTATTTAGATTATATTAATATCTATCACTTATATTTACATTAAAAAATAATAAAATATAAACCTAAAAGCTCATCAAAACTTATAACAACATTTAATTTTTTTTTTAAATTACTTACATCAATCCATTTCATATTATTATTTAATATTTCAATACTATACTTTACCAATAATTTATCAATATTATAATTTTTATTCAATAACTAAAAATAAAAAATTAATATAACTTTATTTTTTCAAACAAAAACCCACTTTTATGATGAAGCAATCCATCTCATAATATATAATATCATTTAACATAGTTATTTTTATTATTTAGTCATCATGATATTTTTCTTTTGATTCAACATCTCAAATTAAAAATATATATTTATATTTATTTACATCAATCCTTCTCATATTATTAATATTTAAATCTTTAGTAATAATTTATTAATACAACAATATTTTATTTAATAACACAAAAATAAAAAATTAATATGACCTTATTAAAAAAAATAAAGAATCAATTATTATATAACACTTGCCATGAAATTATGAGTTATTTGAAAAGTATTACACGTGAACGTGAGATGGAAATAGCTAAAATACAATATAACTTGAAAAAAATAAAATGACCATGAGATGAATGCATGAATACATTAAAATTTATATAAAACTTACGTAATACAAAATTTAAAGTTATTTGAATTGCCAATTGAACTTGGTAATTTCAAACATAACATAAAAAATAACAAAACCACAGTATGCTACTCTCTTGCTTGATCTTAGCCTGCCAGAGTGACTCTCTTTTAAGCACATAGATTTAAATCCATACAATCCACAAAGTGCCTACTTGAACTAAAATGGACCAAATTTGCTGCATTATACATGCTAGGTCCTAGGAAATTAAGCCTCACATGCCTAACCTCTCTTAAGACTTCATATTGTGCTCCAACTTATCCTCACCCTTTTAGGCGTGTCTTCTTGCCATTTCCAAAGATTGATTCTCCTAATAACAATTTTAAGAAGGATGAAATGTCTAGCATTAATAGTTTAGATTTTTGGAGTGTGGTATAAGACTAATTAGATCAGTTATAGCCTTCCTGCATAAAAGAGCTAATTGTCCAACATTTAACTTTAAAAAAATATAGAATTATATTTAGTTTTCCATTTTTTTATGAGAATTATATTCAACTTTTTATTCAATAATTTGTTTTTAGAAAACTTTAAGATAAAACTAATTGTGCAAAAGAATTACATGTATTATCAAAAAAATTTATGATGGTTTACTTTGAAAACACTAAGATAACATAAAAGGTTGTTTTAGTTTCTATAAAATATTTGAGATGAAATCACTTAAATTACATTTCATGGTAGAGAGACATAGAAACATGGATTGTACCTAAAAATTGAGATTGACTATGCATCTAGTTGGCTTTTAGGTGTAAAAGTGGAGCGGCGTAGCTTTAATTTTAGGCTGAAATAAAAAAAAAAAACCCCTGAACTATAGTCTTTTTTTACTTTGATATTTCATGAATTTTTTTCTCAAATTGGTACCTATATTATAGTCCGATTACCAATTTGGTACTTCAACCCTAACACCGTTAAAAAAGTAAACTTTTAACTTTTTTCTGCCAATGAGATTGTGCCATATGTCATTGACATCAACAATATATACCACATGTCATAATCTAATTGGTCTGCATCATCGTTAACTAATGGTGTTAGCGTGAAGTACCAGACTGGTTGATGGAATTATACTATAGGTACTAAACTAGGAACAAAAAATCATAAGGTACCAAAGTGAAAAAGAAAAAGGTATACTTCAGGGGCTATTTTTTATATTGAGCCCTAATTTTATAAAGCATTGTGCTTTCACCATATTATTAAGGGTTAGGTACCAAAAAAAACCTCTATGGTTTAAGGTAGTAACCCTTATATTTTAAAAATTAATACTTATCTCCTTTGTACTTTCATTCTATTGACAGCTATTATAACACCGTAAAAAAAATTTCTTATGGTCTAGGGATGTAACTTTTAGTCCTTGTGCTCTAAAAACTAACACTTACATCTCTTATGTTTTCATGCCCCAACACTTATTTTGTTTTTAATTTTCTTGATTGCAACCTTTCATATCAAAAAAGGTAACCAAAAATCTAAAACTATATGTCTCAATTTACAATAATCAAAATATTTACAAGACTAAAAGGGAAAACAACTCTAATATTTGTATTATAAATTTACAAATTATCTCCAAATTCCAATTCAAAACATATAAAAAAGGATTTAAAATCATGCAATAAGACCAATCCTAAGCTATTTCACAGCCAAAGTAGATAAAAGAACAATATAATTGAAGCTAAGGCATTATGGATTTATCTTAGAAGCTATAACATATTGCAAACAACTGCAAAAATTGTTGTTGTTGCAAGTAGTAAATCTGTAGCAGTCGATTATGGTGTCATTGGTAGTGAGGTGTTGGTGCTGATGATAAACTCTTTTTCATGGTTTTTTTTTTTAGCTTTTTCCAATACATATTTGGCCTTGTCAAGAGTGCAGACAATTTGATAATGACTTAGAGTTGAAGAGTGATAAGGCTTTAAATCCATGAAATTCATACTGCCAGATAAGTTAATTTCGGTAAAGTTCATGTATTGAAGCTTGGAATCTTGAATCAAATATGGTAATAAATTTTTATTTTCCCCTTCTAGAGAAGAACTAAATGCTAGTGAAGCCTATATCATGAACTACAATAATGAATTCTTGAGATCTATTGTAGGAAATTAATAATATGAGGAAAGTGTATAAGTAAGTATCAGTTTTTAAAGCACAAAGAGCTAAGTTTTACATCCATAAACAACAGGGGGTTTTTTGTACTTATTTAAATAGTTTTTTAACAACATTATAATAGTTGTCAATAGAATAAAAGCACAGAGGAGGTAAGTGTTAATTTTTAAAACATATAAGGTTAAGTGTACTACCCTTAAACCATTAGGGGTTTTAGTAATTTACCCTATTAAAAAAGCATATGGTTTTACCAAAAGGGTGCGGCATGAGTGGCACACTTATGTCAAAAGAGGAGAGCCAAGGTTTGACTTCATGTAAGTGCACTCTTGAGAAGAGATAGCCACAAAACTCCAAACAAAATTAATCCTTAACTGTAAAATGTATAAGGATACTCGGTAAAGAAAAAAAGCATATTTGTTAGCATTCATCATATTATTAAAAGCGTATTATTATTTTTTAATTTTAGCACTTGATTAGAGAATAAAGTTATTTAATTATGAATACGATGATTTTCGAATCGAGTCCAAGTTATTTTGAGTAGATTTTCCCAATAATAAATTCATATTTTTTAAGTGTAAAAAAAAAGGGAAAAAAAACTGTCTCAATTAAGGAAAAATAAAAAAATTAAGACCTTTCATATTTTTGTTTCTTGTTCTTTTCAACAAAAATAAATTATAAAATAAAAAAGTACCAATGTGTTTGATTCACATGCCAATTTAGCTTGCTACTATAAAGTAACAATTCGGTTCTTGGCAAAATGGTCAATTTTAAGGTTTTTCTCCAAAGTCAAGGAACAACAATATAGCGCGATCATGTCTGAATGGTTATTGTAACCTCTCCTAGAATAAGAAAAAAATTTGTCCTAAATCACCCATATACAAAAATCAAAAAGAAATTAACATAAAGTCAAGAAAATTAAAAACAATCGACCAATAGAAATTATTTCGAGCAAAGAAAAAGGAAAAGAGGAGAAAAAATAGCTAAAGTTTAGGGTTTCATAGTTGTAAGAGTAAAAAGAAATAGCAAACACTTGTTTTCCATCAACCTTTTAGTGTATTTGGTCTTAGTTTCCATAATTACTCTATACATTTCTTCAAATTTTTAGCCAAAAAAAAAAGATAACTGATTTATAAGATGATAAACATCTAAAATCTTTAAAGCTACCGACTTCTCATGATCAACTTAAAGATTTGGCCTTTTTTATGAATTCCATAACATTATTTTCTTCCTTTGTCTAGCATTTCAAACTGTGATGATTTGGAATCTCAAAAACATTTTTAAGTGAAAAATTGGCAATATATGTCTAGTTAAAATGCTTTTAAATTCAAAAAATTCATAAACAAGTACCAACTTTAGAGCTTAAATCAAGATAAAGATGAAAGTTATCACGAAAATAAAAACAATTAGATACCTAAGATTTAGTTTTTGTTTTTATTCTTTACTTTATAAATTGATTACTTTTGACAAGTTTATCTTGAAAAATACTAATAATATTATTTGTAAAAATTAATGCTCTATGATGCTCTATTTTAGAATCAATTTTCAAAATCTGAGACTTGTTATTTGATTTTGAATCTTTTTTCTTTTCTTTCGCATTGTGATTTTTAATTGATTTCTCATATTTTGTTACAAACTCTTGCAATGTAGTCTTTGAATCCACAAAACAATAAAAAAATTTATGCTTTCACTTCATTGGGTAGTGTTTATTCTTACAAAGAAAATATTTTGATTATACATGAGAATCCAAGGATTTTGAATCTCATACAACCCTTGAAGACATTTATTTTGCTCCAATCTATTCTTAACCATCAGTTCATGCCATTTCTTCTCATACTTTTCTACAATAAATGATTCATGAATGTATCTCTTTAATTCATGTTTGAAAACATATTTCTTATGATATATATTGGAAACCTTCTCTGAAAATTTCTTCTCATCCATGCTAAAGGACAAACTATGGTGAGAATTTGGAAACGTTTTCTCCATTGCAACCCTTATAGCTAAATCTTGATCAATAGTTATTGATATTGGTCTCTTTCCATGCATTGCCTTAAGCCAACTTATGAATAATCAAATGAAACTTTGTTTAGATTCATCCTGCAACAAAGCATAGCCAAATAAAATTGATTGGCAATGGTGATTTAATCTTACATAAAGAGCAAATTGCATATTATATTTATTAGTTTTATAAATGGTGTCAATGTAATGACATCACCAAAATGTTCATATGCCAATTTGATCAAGCATTAACCCAAAATAGATTTACATATAAACATCATCATCACATTGAATTGCATAAAAGAAACTAGGATTCTTAATTTACTTTCTCTGAAAAAACATAAGACAACTAGGGCATCTTTAAAATATAAGTTTTTTCTGCTTAAATCTATAAAATGATTCGAACAATCTCTGTACGAAAATTTTTGGTCTTCATTACTTTACAATGGCGCTTCTTGAAAGAATTCTATTTTCATTAAATTTCTCAACAAGACCTTTATCTATTGAAGTCATATTCTTATGGCATTTAAGATGAGATGCATTTTTAGGACTAATCATATCATAATTACATTCATTTTGAAAATGATTTTACAGCATACTTCTACGTTTTCTTTACCATTGCTATCTTAAATGTCATAACATGGCTTGGATACGAATCATGATTAACTCGACTTAAAAGGCAGGTATACCCTTTATTCCTATATTTATCTATATATCATTATTTTTTTTAGTGGCCATCTCATTATTCTTTTTCTTATTTTTGGGACTGTGCTATCAAGATAAATCATTCACTCGACTTAACTTGTCACGAAATGACCATTTATTTTAGAGTCGGCATAAATTTATTTTGGCCTAGTAGATTTGTTACCTAATTGGAGTTGTATTCTAAGAGTTACGAAACCCTTAAAAAAAACCTGAGGTCTGCAAAAATACCAAAAATCATTTGTAATGGTCCGAGAGTCGAATACAATCACGATTAACGATCGATCCCTCTCATGACGCCTAGTAATCAGTACCTTATTAATCATTTGTTAATTTAAATTTTGATTTTTGTTCAGTTTCAAAACTTGGTATTTAGTTATAATCCCCATATATTAAAAATAAAATTTTATGAAATAAATTTATAATTTTGTATGTGAAAATCAGGTCTTTAATATTTTTTAAAATCAAAATATCTTTCACACCCCACTAGAAGGCTGGAGTAACATGAAAGGTTTTATCATTATCTCTTTTATACTCGACCTAAAGGCCGGAGGAACACAAAAGGTTTAAAGATCAAACTATCTTTTGTACCCCACGGAGGGTCAGAGGAATACAAAATGTTTTTTTTTCAAAATTCATAAAAATTTTGATTTTCTCATTTTTTAAAAAAGATATTCCATTATTAAAATAATCCGCAGAACCCTTTTCATATGCTGGAAGAAATTTCATATACTACTTTATCTCAAAAACATTGCTTCAAATTTTTAAAAATTTTGATTTTATCAAAAATAACAAAAACTTATCCGCCCAAAGTACACCTTCGACATAAAAGTATCCCAATGACTTTAAAGTATTTGGTTCAAGATAACTCACCTAAATATCTCTAAAGTATAGTTTTGATATGAAAGTATGCCGGTAACCTTAAAAACCCGATATTATCATAACAAAACAAACATGTTCCTACTGTGCACCTTCCACATAGAAGTATTTCGATGATCACATAAGATTTGGTTCTAATATCAATTACTAAAATGTCCCTAAGGTTTACCTTCAATGTTAAAGTATCCCAATTACCCTAAAGAACTCGATAACTTCATAAAAAGATAAACCTATCCCTATTATTCAACTTCAACATAGAAGTGTCTCGATGATGATAAAGGACTCGGTTCTAGGATTAATTATTAAATAGCCTTAAATCTACCTTCAACAGGATACCTAAAGGACCCAAAAACTTCATAAAAAAGCAAGCCTGCCTCTACTATGCACCTTCAACGTAGAAGTATCCTACTGATCATAAGGAACACGATTTTAGGATAAATTACTAAAATACTCTTGAGGTGTACCTTTGACATAGAAGTATCCCTATAGCCCTAAAAGACTCAACAATGATATGAATGACAATTTTACCTTAAATAGGTATTTATTGACAAAAATTACCTAAAATGCAAAAATTATTAATAGTTCCCTAAATTTATCTAAATTTTATTTTAGCTCGAAAATGGCTAAAAATGCTTTAAAAAATTCCTAAATGACCAAAATACCCTAAATTGTAATTTCATGTAAGAAAAGACGTTTTAACCCTATGAAGTTAAGACTTTTTTAGTGGTCTCTAAACTTTTGTAACTTTACAAAATAGTCCTTCTATGAAATAAAATACAAAATCAAATATCAAACATATCAAAATTAACATGGAAAACATACCAAAAATCATATATAGTATTCGACCAACTTTCTTTGGCCTTGAAACAATTTTTTCACTTTTGTATACAAGTCCTTACATGAAATAAATAACAAAATCTAACATCAAACACATCAAAATTAACATGGAAAACATATCAAAAATCACATGAAGCATTTGACCAAGTACCTTTGGCCTTAGAATAATATTTTTTTCAATTTTTGCAAGAAAGTCCTTAAACTTTCTAAAATTTCAAAAAAACCCCTAACGGGTTAAAATGCACGATATGTTTTCAAACATGTTAAAAATGCATGAAACACATCCCCAAGGGTACATGATGCATTCAGCCAAGCATGATAGGCCTTAAAACAAATTTTTAAATTTTTTCTTTTTTACAAATTAGTTCCTAAATTTTCCCTATTTACAGAATATCTTAAAAATAATCATCATTAACAAGTCCATGCATGATTAGGCCAATTTGGAAAACACCCTTCCAAGGCCTTAAATTTTTGGTAAAATTATTTTAGGCCCCTGCAATTTTCAAACTTTACAAAATTGTCCAAAATATCACAAAACTAGAATAAAAATTCTATTAAAGGCTACCATGAGATTCAACCAATGCCAATAGTAATCAAAAATGATTTTTCTCTTCTCATATTATCATGAATATCAATCTAAATTCATGTCTTAATTTCAACCAAACTAAAATACGTATAAAATCATGACCATATCAACATGTTTATTAATAATGAATATGAAAACATCAAGAAAAATAGCACAAATATATATATATATGAAAATAACATAATTTCTATCAACAAACATGAATTATTTTGATGGAAATCAAACTATAGGCAA
>JAQSVH010224399.1:0-10701 GCA_029448705.1 Adansonia digitata
TAACAGCTCAAGCTCTTGTTTCAAACTTTGAGAAGGAGAATTCACCGTTACCTGGCGTATGTTATCCAGTTGCCAAATTTGCTTTGGAAGTGATTCTAGTTCATCGCAATGAGTGATGGTCAACTCTTCTAGGCTGTCCATGGCTCCATCTCCCATCATCCAAGTTTTGATAACTATTTTTTCCATGAAAAGGAATCTGAGTTGAGGAAATGAGTATGGTTTCATTTCCAGCTTCGGTCCTCTAATAGATTTAGTTAGCAGCTTCAGCACCTGGAGGCAACGGAGATTCTCCAACATTCCCATTACTTGATCAGCAATTAGATCGGTTTTCACCAAGGTTACCTTTACGAGGCTAGTTGGGAATGTCCCGGATTTTGGAAACACAGCAGGATTGATAATCTTTAGATTCTGAAGACAATCCAACTTGTCAAGGCAATCCAACCATTTTTTTGCCTTCCCCTCGTCTTGGCTATTTAACGTCAATTTAATCAAGCTAGGAAACTTGGACACCCTAATGAGATGTGCAGTGTTTTTGTCAAGAATTATTGTTGAAAGAGTTTGGAGATGCCACAAACGTTTCTGAGGTTGATGATCAGGACATTTAGGCAGCGTAGTTTGTGGAGGCAACAAAAGATGCCTCAGTTTTTGCATTGTCCAAATCCCACTAGGCAAGCATGGAACACAAGTATTTTTTAAATCAAGTGTCTGTAGACTAGGGAGACTACACAAGGAAGGAGGAAGACTATTCAAGGAAGGATGATTTATCTTCAGATACTTCAAAAGAAATGAAGTTTTAATGCTTTCATGAATCTTAGAAACGCGTGTAGATCCTAGATCCAACACTTGAAGTTCTGGGAAATGATGGCAATGCAATATCACTCTCTCTGAATCAAGGCTGTCCTTATTGTGAAAGCATAACAAAGATTCTAGGTTGGATAAATTATGCGAATTAGACAAAATGTACCTGAAATCGTAATGGATGGAAAGCTTCCGTGGCCTGTTAAGTGAAACAAACTTCGTTTGAACATCAAGAAACCCTTTGCGTCTACTTTTCCAAATGCAAAAGTTGCTCCATAATTCATGGATTTGAAATGTTTTTACACCACCGTCCGATCTTTTTCTAACTACCTTGATCAGGCTTAGATTAGTCAGTTCTTCCAAGTATCTCTCAGCAATTTCCTCTGCTTTTGAGTCACTTGTTTCATCTACAAGTTCCTCTGCTACCCAAAGGTTGATCACCTGCCTTGCAGGGATTTCAAAACCACTGGGGAAAACACCCAAATAGAGCAGGCACTCCTTAAGGTGTTCAGGTACGCTAGAATAGGTCAAATCTAATACTCCAAAACATGGCGAACCATCTTCTTGATTAAGGTACCAACTCACATTGCTAATTATATCTAACCACCGTCGATATGTAATATCTCTACCTAGTAAAATAGCCAAAGAGACAATAGCAAGTGGGAGCCCATCACACTTGGCAGCAATTTGTTGTCCGAGCTTCACCAGTTCTTGAGGGCACTCTCCATCTTTGAACACCAACTTTTGCAGGAGTTTCCACCTCGCCTCATCATCAAGGGGTTGGAGACTATGAATATGAACATTTAAGCTTGCTTGTGAAGCCACAGTTCTTGAGCGAGTAGTCAACAATAGTCTACTTCCATTGTTTTCATCAGGAAAAACCTTCTCCTTTGCTAAATCCTGCCATAGTTGATTTTTCTCCACACCGTCAATGACAACAAGATACCTCTTGCCCTGTAAAAATTTACGCAGCTTCACGGCCAACTTCATATCATCTAGTTTGGATTCCTCCTCCCCAATTGACAGCAGATTCTCAAGGATGCCCAACAACAGGTCCCTGATTCTACATTCGCCAGGCACAAAAATCAATGCATGACATTGGAACTGTTCGCGAATCTTCCCATAAATCATTTTGGCTAAAGTCGTCTTGCCAGAGCCAGTCGTCCCAACAATTGAAATAACATCACGCCTCAACCTTCCATTTACCAGCATCTTGCTCACTTGCTTTGCTGCAACGCCAAAACCCACCACATTTTCCTCCTCAACCTCCCTCCTCTGCTTCTCCAACCAGTATACCTTGTCTGAGTTGTGCTTGGCTACTTGGCGGTCAACGCAATACTTCTTTTCGTAGCCATCAATTTCTTCGATCTTTTTCTTGATCCTCTTTACTTTTGTGGCTACCTCACGAAGCATTGCAATGTGAGGCAAACCATAAACCAACTTCGCCACCGAGTTCCTCCGGTTTTGGATATCATTTTTTGTTTCAAATTTCTCAATGATATTCTTTGCCTCGTGAGCTAAATCCTGGATTTGGCTTAGCCAGACTCGAACCATGTTATCTTCCATAAATCTGTCATCATAAAGTTTGAGGCGCTTCTCAATAAATTGCAGCTCATCATGTAGTGACCGCACCTCGTTCGGGGCTCCAAGAATCTTCATAACTTCTTGTTTCACTAGTGGAGTCACATTCGTTAAAAGAAAGGTTACTAGAGGAATGACTTCCATCAGCTCGGTTTTTGCTTGCTTAGGATCTCGCAAATTTTTAGTCACTCAAAACCTAATTTGCCTTGGTTATTTAGGAAATTGGTCCCTCCCCACTGCATTTATAGGCGGCCATTGCCCATGCACATGCTCGCCAGCTCCTAAACTTAGTTCAACTACGTAAGACAAAGCAACAAGCAACTATTCCAACAACCACGTGAAAATATACCTTATCATGAAGTCAACTGTCATAACTCATAATAACGAATCAGGTCAACTGGAAGCAATAAAACAAGGGACAGCTACCATCTGCCCCTAATGAAAATACTATTACAGCTTCGAGTGATGAAACGACAGCTGACAACAATTGTTGCTTAGCTTCAATGCTGAGAAAATAACTTGCTATTTTATCCATCGAAATCTTAAACAGTACTGAATTTTTATATATTAAATGACAAAACGATATTTTAACATAGCGAAAACTGTCAAAACAACTCTCGTCATGCATTCAAGGAAGCTTACATCAATGGGTAATTAATATAATCTATGATTTATAGTAGTATTTATTTTACTTATAAAATCATGAATGCTAGAAAAATCTTTTGAGGATCAATGCAAAATAGAAATTTATTTTATATTTTTAAATCACTGTTTTAATTATTATTTATAATTAATATAGTAGTCTTAGACATGAAGATTTAAAAAGATTATGAATCATTGGAAGTCCGAGGAGTGGGATGAAGCCGAATTTGCAATAAAAAAAAAATCTGATAAATGGGGTAAACTTCAATTGGAATTTTGTTAATCACAGGTGTATGAAACTCTCTTCCAAATAAAGTTTAATTATATTTTGATTCATGCAGCTAAGTCCCTTGCTAGAAATTTTAATTCAATAATAGTTTTGCTGTGATACAATTTATTTAATATCTAAGTAGTTGAGAATTTTACTCACTCTTAAAAATTAAAATCTAACATATTTTTACTATTTAACGTCATTATTATTATAAATAATGTTTCAGTCGAAATTATGAAATATTGTATCTACTAACATTATCATGTATAATTTTCTTTATTATGCAAATTAACTTCTTTTTTCTGCTAATGATTTATATATATATATATAATTTTACTGACATTGTTACTTTGATATTTAAAATTATTATTCTTTGTACCTTCGATCATTGCTGTTATCATCTAACGAAAAGTCAATTTATCTCACCAAAAATTTATAATTTTATAAACTTTTTATGAAGTAGATTTATACGGTCATGCAAGACACGAGATTGATATCTTAATGCTGATCAAACATCTATGTCCGTTACTTGAATCATTATTATTCTTTTTTATAATAAAAAATTAGGACTCCCATGAATTGGAGATGATGTCCAAAGCTGACTTTTGATTGATAACATGATTCATTAAAGTTATTCCACTAAAATATAAAAGTTGTTTACTCGTAATTATCATTAGAACAACAATTTTTTATTGTATTCTTTAGCGCTCCTTCGATCATAGCCATATGGTCAGCGCTCGTTCGATCATTTTCATAACTTCTTTAGTTGGGCTATGGCTATCCTATTCTTAATTGAAACTGGTTTTGAAAATCTTCATTTAACATGAACAACTCATCTAATTCTTGGTACCAAAATAAACAACAAAGAAAGCAATGAATAAAGAAGGACTCGTGAAAGTCTACTCGAAAGTCCAAATTCCCAAACCAAAGAAGTCTTCCCTACTCCTTGCATAATTAAATTCACTTCCTTATTGTTCAAACTTAATCAATTTCAAGGTGCATATAAATTAATCAATCCACGTAATATAAATTATCCGTCTTCTCTACTTATCTGCCTACTTGGTACAAAGTTGAATGTCCTGTGCTTCTAACCAGTTGGCAGATGGCTAACCTTGCACCGCGGAGAATGATTTATTAATTTGGGTTTACTAGGGAGGGTGAATGAGATGATATTCTTAAAGCTAAACTTTAAGCGTTGTAGCTACCTTTTACCGTACTGATTTTTTAGCGTGGCACCTGAGTTCGATAATGTTATTGTCGAGTATAATTCCTTTTAAGTGCGGTGAAGAAGATTCTGAAACCTACTGCCCCTGTAAACATGGACATGAAAATTTGTCTTGTAAAAGGTTATTTGATGAATGTCACTACAAGGAAAGTGATTTTTACCAAAACTTTTGTCATTTTTTTTTCTCTTGAAATTAACGAAGATGACGAAATCATACCATTATCTTAGGCTTCCTTCCTTTCCTCCTGCAATGAGGCAGATCGCTGAGGTTGCTCTGCTGACTAACCAGAAAACGAGAAAGGGAACCTAATGTTCCACCTGCAAAAGTAGTGAAAAAACCCCCCGAAAAGAATGAACAACAAACATTGAGCCGGCACGTCAGACTTGCCTGATCTTTAAGCGACGGAAAAAGAGTATTTTTAGTGATAGAAAAATTTTATTTTCCACGGACCGTTAAGACGGAATAAACTCTGTCAGAAATACTTTTGACGGAAGCCACAGTAATAGCGACGAAATTTCTACCTTTGAGCGATGAAAATTCTATCAATAATTAACATCCGTCGAATTGTTATTAAGAGAAGGAGTATTTAATTAGAACAAAATTAAAAAAAAAAATCTATTAGAAAAATAAATTCCAATGGAATATGTTATAGAAATTCTAAAATTTGGTCGGAATTGGATCTTGAAATTTGAAAATAATTTTAGCAATTAAATTTTTGTTGCTCAAAGATAAAAATTCCGTCGCTGATAATTGCATAGGTTTTAATATATTCTTTTCTCTCTTCTCTCTATCCCTTTCCTGCGCCCCCTTCCCTCTCCTTTCGCCAACCCTACCACCTTGTTGTACCACCCCTTCCTCGTCGTCCAACACCTCCCCTGGTCGTCCGTTACATCCCCTCTCTTTTCTTTTTCCTCTTTCTTCGTTCTTTTATTTTCTTTTTCCTTTCCGTTTATTTTTTATATATATTTTTTTGTTCTTCCCTTAGTTTCCTCTGTGTTTGAGCTATAGATTGTAACTAGGGTTCTATAGCATTTGAAGTAATCTTGTCGCTACAGCATAAATATTTTCTCTTCGTAGTGAAAATTTTCTCCATTCCCGTGAAAGTAGATATAATTGATCAAGTCAAGTAAATTCTTGTATTGCATTTTTTATTATTTTTGCTTTTTCTTTTTCTCTATATATAAAATAAAATTTTACTAGCCAGTATCTTAAAAACTTAAAAAGTTATTATATATAATAATATATTTATTTAATTTATTTGAAATTAATAAATAAAATTATTAATTTTTACATTTAATATAATATATCATATTATTATTATTATTGTGATTAAAACTTATAAGATATCCAGTTTTAGATGGGCCTAAAGTTTTGGTTCACTGTTTTTGCCAAAATATTTCAGTAGTACAAGAAAAGTGAGATTGAAATGACAATACAAATATAGTCCTTACAAAGTCTTCAAAAGTTTGTCTGGTTATTTGAAATGTGAGATTGACGCTACAAATTTGGGCCTTACAAAGGGTGAAAAAACCAATACATTCTCGTTGCATTACTAGACGTTAGATTGTAACAAATTGGGCTTTAGATTTTTTGGGTTTTCCATTGAAAAATGACATATATTGGTTCCAAATAGTTTTAGTTTATCTTTTTGTTATGTATACAAATAGTAGTTTTTAGTTATTTTAAGAGTTTTATGTACTTTCATTTTGGCTTTTATTTTTAAATATTATTAAAATATTATTTTAAAAATATATATTATAAGAAGAGAGATTCATTTATATTAGTGTAAAAAAAATTAACTTTACACATTTTTATATCGATTTATACTTACTTATTTTGACTATTGTATTTTTTGTTTTATTGATTTTAATTGTCCATATCAAATTTTTGAGTAAATTAAAATTGTTTAACTAGTTGTTTGATATTAAAAAAAATTCAAGTTCAAATATATATATATAAGACTGTATTCTCGATTGATATGATATAAATATTGAATTGATTCGAAATTTTTTGTAAAATTATAAAAATACATAAAATTAATTAATTTTATACCAATATAAATCCACAAGTGCATTTAAAATGATAGTACAACCATTTAGGAACTACAAGGACATTATAAAATCAAAAGAAGGAACTAGAATTAGGAAGAAACAATTGAAGGTTAACTTTTTAGACGCACAACTTGATGGCTTAAGTCCATCATAATTTAAAACTAGTTAGTATTCACTTTGATCATCGAAAGAATGAAAGTGATATTAAAAGGTTTTCTTTTTTCTTTTTTTCTTTTTTTTTCATAATCAAAAATAGTCCCATGCATGTGAATTTTGTGTGTCAATTTGATTATAGAAACCAGAACGACAGCACATTCACTTCAAAGAACGACAAGATACAAAATTCAGACCATGCCCAAAAGCAAGGAATCAGGATCTAACATACATAGTGTAAAGGTAAAGAAAAAAAGGATTAGTGTCCTGGCTCTGAATTTTTATGAACAAACTTGAGGAAAAAGGTTAACAGTCAAACGGACTGGCATTATTTGACTGTCTTCCATAAAGAAGCCAATCTTGTCATCAAAAATTTGTCTGTATTACACATCGCTCCACGCTTAATAGCTCAAGCTCTCGTTTCAAGCTTTGAGAGGGAGAATTCACCGTTACCTGGCGTATGTTATCAAGTTGCCAAAGTTGCTTGGGAAGTGATTCTAGTTCATTGCAACGAGTGATGGTCAACTCTTCAAGGCTGTCCATGGCTCCATCTCCCATCATCCAAGTTTTGATAACTATTTCTTCCATGAAGAGGAATCTGAGTTGATGAAACGAATTCGATCTCATCTCGAGCTTCGGTCCTTTAACGGATTTAGTTAGCAGTTTCAGCACACGGAGGCAAGGGAGATTCTCTAACATGCGCATTACTTTATCCGCAGTTAGATCGGTTTTCACCAAGGTTACTTTAACCAGGCTAGTTGGCAATGTCCCTGACTTTGGAAACACAGCAGGATTGATAATCTTTAGATTCTGAAGACAATCCAACTTGTAAAGGCAATCCAAACATCCTTTTGCCTTCCCAACGTCTTGGCTATTTAACGTCAATTTAATCAAGCTAGGAAACTTGGAATCTACAATGAGATCTGCGGTGGTTCTATCAGGAGTTATTGCAGAAAGAGTTTGGAGATGCCACAAACGTTTTTGAGGTTCATTAACAGGACATTTAGGCAGCGTAGTTTGCCGAGGCAACAAAAGATGCCTTATATTTTGCATTCCCCAAATCCCCCTAGGCAAGCATGGAACACTCGTATTTTTGATATCAAGTGTTTGTAGATTAGGGAGACTACCCAAAGGAGTAGGAAGACTTTTCAAGGAAGGATGATTTATCTTCAAATACTTCAAAAGAGATAAACTTTTTATGCTTTCATGAATTTTAGAAACGCGTGTAGATCCTAGATCCAACACTCTAAGTTTTGGGAAATGACGGCAATCCAATGTCACTTTATCTGAATCAAGTCTGCATTTATTGTCGAAACACAACAAGGAGTGTAGGTTGGATAAATTATGTAGATTAGACAAAATGTACCTGAACTCGTAATGGATGGAAAGCCTCCGTGGCCTGTTACTGCGTGGAAGTGATCCTAACTTCACTTGTACATCAAGAAACCTTGTGCGCTCACTTTCCCAAACGCAGAAGTTCCACCAAAATTCATGGATTTGAAATGTTCTTACGCTGCCATCTGATCTTTTTCTAGCTACCTCGATCAAGCTTAAATCAATTAGTTCTTCCAAGTATCTCTCTGCAATTTCCTCAACTTTTGCACCACCCTTTTCCTTTACAAGTTCCTCTGCTATCCAAAGGTTGATCACCTGCCTCCCCGAAATTTCAGAACCACTAGGGAAAACACCCAAGTAGAGCAGGCACTGCTTAAGGTGTTCAGGTATAGTATCATAAGTCAAAGCTAATATTCCAAAACATGGTGGACTATCTTCTTGATTGAGGTACCAACTCACGTTGCTAAGTATATCTAACCACTGCCGATATGTTCTCTTTCTAGCTAGTAAACTAGCCAAGGAAACAATAGCAAGTGGGAGCCCAGCACACTTGGCAGCAATTTGTTTTCCGAGCTTCACCAATTCTTGAGGGCACGTTTCATGTTTGAACACCAACTTTTCCAGGAGTTCCCACCTCTCCATTTCGCCAAGGGGTTGGAGACTATGAATATGAATAGTTGAGCTTGCTTGTGAAGCCACTCTTTTTGAGCGAGTAGTCAACAATAGTCTACTTCCATATTTTTCATCAGGAAAAACCTTCTCCTTTTCTAAAGCCTCCCATAGTTGAGTTTTCTCTACGCCGTCCAAGACAACAAGATATTTCTTGGCTTGTAAGAATTTCCTCAACTTCTCAGCCAACTTCACATCATCTAGTTTGGATTTCTCCTCCCCAATTGACATCAGATTCTCAAGGATGTCCAACAACAGATCCCTGATTCTACCTTCGCTGGGCACAAAAATCCATGCTCGATATGGAAACTGTTTGCCAGTAGTCCCATAAATCATTTTGGCTAAAGTCGTCTTGCCTGAGCCCGTCGTCCCAACAATTGAAATAACATCCCGCCTTAAACTTTCATTTAGCAACATCGCACTCACTCGCTTTGCTGCATCGCCAAATCCTACCACATTTTCCTCCTCAACCGCCCTTCTTTGCTTCTCTAACCAGTATGCCTTGTCTAAGTTGCGCTTGGGCTTGGCTACTTGGTGGTCAACGCAATACTTGTTTTTGTAGCCATCAATTTCTTCTATGTTCTTCTTGATCGCATTTACTTTTGTCGCTACCTTATGAAGCATTGCAGCGTGAGGGATTCCATTAAACAACTTCGCTGCCGGGTTCCTCTGCTTTTGAATATCATTTTTAGTTTTAAAAGTCTCAATGATATCCTTTGCCTCGTGAGCTAAATCCTGGACTTGGCTCAGCCACTCTTTTACCAGCATATCTTCGATAAATCTGTCATCGTACTGTTTGAGGCGCTTCTCAATGAATTGTAGCTCAGCATGCAGTGACCGCACTTTATTCCTGGCTCCAAAAATCAACGTAGCTTCTTGTTTTACTAGTGGGGTCACAGTCTCTAAAAGAAAAGTTATAAGAGGAATGGCTTCCATCCTCTCTGTTTTTCCTCTGGTTAGAATCTCGCAATCTTTTAGTCACTCAATAGCAGTATAATTTGCCCTTGTTATTTTGGAAACTTGACCTTCCTCCCCTGCATTTATAAGACCGCCATTGCTTTTCTAAATGCCGACCAGATCTTAACCTTAATTAAGCAACGTAAGACAAAGCAACAACGGCTCCAATAATCACGTGCAGAGCTACCTTGTTCTGAAGTCTACCCACTGTAATAATAATAATAATAAGTAAACCAGGTTAAACGGAAGTAATAAAATAGGAGACAGTAAGCATCTGTCCGTTCCCTAATACTAATAGTAGTAAATTCCATCAGTAATTAAAAAGAAGACAGTAAGCTTGGAGTGATGAATAAATGATTAGCTGGCAACAATTATATCAATGGGTAATTAACCATATTATGGCATGTCAAGTTTGAATATTGAGAGGACGGTAAGCTTGCAGTAATGAATGAATGATTAGCTGGCAACAATTATATCAATGGGTACTTAACAATATATGACATGTGAAGTTTGAATATAGAAGTTTACTTTTGATTGATCATGAAAGTGCGATTCCAATCAAATCTAAAAGTTTTTCGTAGTAATTATCTCCAGAAAAACATGTTTTTTTGGCTGTATTCTTCAGCAATTTCTAACAAACAACGGCAGAGCTCCTCGGTCTTTGAGAGCATAGCCATAACTCAAGGTCAGCTCCTTCGATCACTTTCACATCTTTAGTTCAACTGTTGTTAAGGAAACTGGTTTTAGAAAATCTTCATTTAACAGCTCATCTTCTTTGCCCAAATTAAAAACCGACCCGAAATTATAGTGCCTTAGGCAGAGGTCCTTTTTTAAATCCCCAATCAACAACCCATTTGTCTAAACAATTTATTAAGCCTATTCTAGGTCCTAAAACATTAGATTGATTAAAACCCATTTAGGTTGGCTTTAACCATAAACTTTGTATTCTTTACTATTTTAATTAATAAATATTATCTATCCTAACTTTCTCAAGATGCAAAATCTTTAGATTTGTTTT
>JAQSVH010224410.1:0-10530 GCA_029448705.1 Adansonia digitata
CATACGAGACCAATAAGATGAGTGATTCATTTTATGGTCCCCCTCACTGTGTCATAAGTCGAGAATCTGTACTTTCTCGTTTTCATCACAACACCAAAGGATAGTCTCAATCAAGAAGACACTTCCAAGTCAAGAAAATATTTTAAGTTGTGCGCACTCATAGATCCGCAAGGATCCACCCCGGGGTACGTTGCGACATGTCTTTATTTAGACATTATCCATCTAGGCATATTATGTCTTAAAGTAGATATTATCTATCTAGACATGGAACGTCTTAATTTAGACATTATCGAGATAAGACAATCTTATCTACTATGTCTAAAAAAGACAACAAAATCTTAAATTTCACAAAATCTAATTTTTTGTCTTAAGTAAATTCCTAATTAAACTTTTTTATTAAATCCTCTGTTTAATCATCTTTTGTTTAATTAAGTCAAACTTCATTAAATCCTAATTTTAATCTGACAATATCATTATGTTGTATGTGACCCATTAGGTTCCTAACATGTTGGTGATGCTCATAATTAATCTTATTAATCACATACATAGATCAAGAGCAAGATCTAGCAACCTATCATTTATGTTGAAGAGTTAATGTGATCTCGTCTAAACCTTTTAGTAACTAACTTCAATGTAATACAGTTCTTTCACCATATTTCTTGTAATAAGCATGAGCATGGTATAGTGTTTACTCATGCTATAGTCCATGTTCAATCTTCTAACTCATGGTTAACGATTATAAATCTACGAGGAATGATTCCTCATAATTCACTATGCTCTAGCAAGAGACTTTAATCTGATTAACCATAGTTAAGATCAATTGGTGAATTCCTCTCTGCATCACTTATCCGTCTACCATATGGATCATGCCATACTTGATGTACTTCACCCTAAGCATCCATCTACTATGGACCTATTTTAGGTAAATCTAAGTATGGCGTTTTCATATAAGATGACCTGGTATCATAAGTCTGAGGACTACTTACACGACTGGTGCATGAGAACATATTCCATAGACATTTGAATAACTAATACCAAATAGAGTTTTCATTCAGACCATATTCAGTGAACTTGTTTCCATAAAACAAGCATATGCTATCCCTAAGTATCCCATATACTTCAACTCATAAGGCTAGTTGTATCCATCATATGCATGGAGGCTTAACATATGCTAGTCTTTGTGCATTATTAATGCCCTGTCTTAACAATACGATGACTAAGAACTATTTTAGAAATACGGCTTTGATGCATAAGGATCTTATAATTGTAAATCTTTATAACTCCTTTGTAAAACCATTGTGTTTTAAGGGCTTCATCTAATTAGTGTTTGCATGATAGTCAATCATGCCACTGACATGAAGGAAAAGCTTTGTCACTATAAAATAGTAAGATGTATATATAGTTAATTAACTTTATATCTCATGTCCCAATTTGCTTGGTTCAAGGGCATAAACCAATAGTTTTTACCATTAATGCCATGTTTGAATGTTCTACTTGATAAAAAGGTGTCTTAGTCATACGTCAAAATCTATTTTTAAAACCTTCCCAAGTTAGGCCCACATTAACTTCAATGAATAAGGACTAATAAAGACTTAATATTTTCTATCAATTGGTCTTCCAATCTAAGGGAAAAATCAAGTTCTTCGTGTATGGATTTAAGGATAGATAAGGCCAAATATTTTGATTTTCAAAAGAATAATGTCCTCTTTAAGCTTTTTTTAAATTGCTTGTGCCTTAGTCTTATGTCTAATGGCCTTCGTTTAAGATATGGTTAACAAGCTTTTCGTCATCCTAAACTACTCTGGGATTGTGATCAAATAAACTTGTGAAGCCACTATCACTGACCCTTTTTAGTCACAAACATTTAGATTTCGTAACTCGAGTTTAGCTTTAGAAACTTGAAAATCAAAATTTCTTTTGTTAAGCACTAGCATTTTTCTAGAGTTGTGTCCCCAACTTAAAAAATTATTTTGTAACCCTAGACCATTTTTCTAGAATTTTGTGATATTTTCCCTTAAGGTATTGAATTTCCTTTCTAATGGTATCTTGCTTGCCATTGGATATTCCAAATGAGGGAGTTACAACTTTTCTAACCTTTATTATCTAAAAACCCTAGAATTAGAGATTTACATTCTATTCAGGCTATTTTGACCCACTAAATGATTTTTCTAGATTTTAAAAATATTTTTCCTAAAATGTTTGTGAAATCCTCTTTTCAAAAAGGTATCGTTTGTGAATGATTTCCAGTGGTTGGGTATGGTTTTTCAAAGTCCACTAAACCTTTTCCCCTATATGTGCTATTAGTAGAATTAGACCCAATTTCAAGAATTATTTCCTCCCAAAAAGTTATTTTTTAGGATTTTTTTAAAACATTTTTATAATTAACCTTATTGAGTCACATTTCCAATGCTACAATGTTCAATCCCTAAAACCTTTAGGCCATTTTAGAATAAAATCGCAAACGGGGATAACACGATGCTACCTTTTATTTCAGCATTATTTAAAATTAATGGATTTTTCAAAATCTCCACCTCAAGGCATTTAGATGCCTCTAAATGAGTCCAATCAACCCTCTTAAGTCAAAATACAAGTGTCAACCCCCTTTAAGCTCAAACATAGGCATGCACACTTTTCAAATCTTACCATTCCTATTTTACCCATTCTTTAAAACCAAAAATCGCCAATATCATCAAAGATCATAAAAAAATGTCATTCTGTCAAAAAATTACCAAACATTTGTCAATTTAAGTCTTTCAATCCTGTCTCTCCAAAAATTACTAAAAATTTCATTTACAAGGATACTGTAACCCTATTTTTTGAAAGAATACTTTAACCTCATTTTTCAAAATCTCACTTAAAAGTAAATTTTTTTCTCTCCTAGATTTTTCTGGATTTCTTATTCCAAACCCATGTTCAAGCCTCAATTAATCTACGACTCCAAACATATCTCAAAAATTGCCAGTTTGGTTATTTCTAAATAACTAATGACAATCACAAAATAGATTCTGTTCGATCCTCCCCCTCTCTTTTTTGTGTGATTTATTTTATGCATGCAATTTTATCTTATCTTTCTTCTGCTTTACAAGCATATTTCCCTTTTGTGGGTGTCTATTTTGCATTCATATTTCCAAATTATTTTCAAAAGTCATAAGGTAATGTTTTGTATCGATATCTCTCCAATGCTTGAATTCGATTTTCAAAATTAAATTTAGAGATCCTTTTTCGCCAAAATTCTTTATGTTTCTCATCTTTTCAGGGCGCACACGAGATTTACTTTTTTTGTGAAAACCTAGATTTATCACTTTATATAAATTCATGCGTAAAAAAAGATTATATCTAATTAATGACAAGCCAAAACTAAGGAAATAGAAATCAATGCTAAACACAGTTATAAGGTATAGATTTCAGGCGTCATGGGGATATTGGTGCTTTCTGATGCATAACCAACTCTCAAACCCAATCGAATGATCTTTGGACCATGTAGACTTTAGAATCAATGTCTCAAGTTTCATAACTCAAAATGTCAATTTCAATTGGTGGCCGATCATGCCTATCCCAAGTGATCGATAATGACTCTAATTGTTGGCCACTTCATGGTGGCCAGCTGAGATCAGTTAGATAAGCTATTCATTTAATGATTCCTTATATTAAAAAGAAAGAGTCTTGGCTAAAAAGACATTTCTTTATTGACAATTTTATTATTTCCTTTGTATTTAAGTCGTGCACACTTCTTGCTCCATAAAGATTTTTGGGGCATGATGTGACATCTTGGTGACTATTTTGAGGACTAATTTAGAGAGTTAGGCCTACAACTAGCCATGTCGTATTAGTTTGTAGCTTTTTTAATTTTAGTTATTATTTAACTATAGTTTCCTTTGATTTTTGTCTATTAATCTTTTACTCTTCATGATTTTTGTCTTATGATTGTTAGGGACTGCCTTGTTCCTAAAATAAATATTAATTTGATAAGTATGGTTTAAAAGATAAATAAAAGGTTTGTTGGTTTCTTTGACACACACTGACACTTACATTTGCATTAGATTTTCACTAAACTCCATGGTGGGATTAAGGTCCCTAATATTAGGAGGAAGTAAGCTATGGCCTTCATGAGTAACCCTTGGCACTAACAAAGTAAGAACTTCTATGGTGTAAATTACCTGTGTCTCTTGTGAGTAACCCTCTACATTTGCATAAGAAAGTACATCCACTGGATTAAACCCATTTTGCCAAATCCTTAAGGGCATAGGATCAAGTGCCTTTGCTATCTATACTAAACGAAGGAGTAATTCCAATATCGAGTTAAATTGTCAACTTAAACCTCATATAATGAACCCTATGAGCTAAATCACGTCAAACCATACCAAAATGCTGATAAAATGACTCGAAGAATAAGAACACTCGAGGAAACACTTTTTACCTTTACTCTCATATATTATAGTTATGTAGGTGATAAAAAATGATTATTGTTGATTAAAATTGTTATTTCTTTGTTGAGGCATGTTTGATCTTTGACAATAAGTAAGTGGAGACAAACAAATGTCATCACTGACAAGGTTCCATATAACTTAAAAAGAGTCTCATCTAGCACGAATATGCCTTATACTATCCAAACGAAAGCTAATGCCCATTTGTTCCTTTAGGTGATAACATTCAAATTTTGCTACTTACAAGGTCTTGTTTAAGGCCAGGTCTTACCTTAGAGGAATAAAATTTGTTAGAGAATTCATTGTGCTATTCGACTAACGAGTCAGAGTCTACCCATCATCGGATGGTGATGAATGAACATTACTGCCTGAAGTGTTGAATTTTATCTCGAAAGACAATGCATCATCTTAATAGGGATAATTTTAACTCAAAATTGTTGTTATGCTATCGGCACCATCCTAGGCTTTAGCAGGCCTACTGCGGTACTTGTAACCCTTTTGTGTGCATCCCAAAGGCATCGTAATGCTTTGTTTTTTCTCAGGGTAAACTTTTAGTGAATATACTTCTCTATTCTTTCTACTTTCATGATTATAAAAATGAGATTCTTTTGGTTATTTTTCTTAATAAAATGTCAAAAAGTCACACTTTAAAAGAAAAATGAGGAATGAAAAAGAAAAATTTATCGAGAAAAAGAATAAAAGTCCATCCAAAAAAGGGCTATAAAACAAGTCAAGAAAAAGAAAGAAAAAATCAAAAAAGAGAGATCAATAAAATGGGACTATCATTAGGGCATTATTTCCCTTAATTTGTTTATAGCATTTTGATTCATTTTCATACCTTTTAGCCTTATACATCCATGACATTTCTTTCATCAATCATTCTTTAGCATAGTCATACATAGATCATTACATATTGCCAAATTTAGTTGTTGCTTGCATTGAAAGGATCATAACATGGGGCATCAATTACAAGCAAGAATCTATAGTTTAGAAAGCATCTAAGAAAGGCTCGGGCATGATGTATGGGAAATGAAAGAATAGCTTATAGAAATTATGGAAGTCTTGATTGGCCTTCTTGGAAAAGAATATAATATGCAAGAAAAGCATCATCACCTATAATAAGCCAGATAGGTCAAGTAATGGTAGATCAATTGAAAACACGTATTACACTTTGGAGGGAACTATTAAAGAGGTAGGATAAGATATCAAGAATATGAGGGGACAATTGTTAGAATTAAATAGGATGCTCGCAAGCTTTTGTTAAGTGAAGCCGAATTATTCTGGAGTGACGTTATCACCAATAACTCGATTCCATACATTACGTGACCTAATGTTTGGATCAAAGATGTAAGTGTCCAAACTTGAACTGACTAACATCAGACCCCTTATTATCATGTCTCCCTTGATAATTAAGACTAAATATCTTGGCTTTGAATCATTATAGATTAACACTTCTTCCAAAACTAGATATCTTGTCACCATCTTTCTACCATCCTTTGATTCTAGTACTAAGAAATAATCACGAGGAAAGCCTAAATTTAATCCCATCCCACTTATAAGAGCTCTATTCCTTTTTTCTCCAAGGACTATTAGTCATTCTTGTCTATGTCCCCAAGAAAAAACCCTAATACCTTCGGTGGTTTAATGCTGATGCCCATTACAACTACCATATTGAGGCATTAGGGCATGACACCACGATTTGCTTGTCATTCAAATAAAGGGTACAAAGCCTTGTTGACTCCAAGGTCTTGTAATTAGGGGTAGATCAGGACCCTAGCTGATTAAGGTATTTGGAAGACTGAGTGAAGTCCTAATGGTGAAGGATAATGATTGGACTTTTCTTATGCTTTCTAGAATACTAGGATGTTTGGGTAAGAGAATGTTTACAAAGACAATGTTTACTTGTTCTTTGAAATTTTGAAAGATAAATCCCAAGTATTGAGAAATCAAAGAAATGATAAGGAATATGTTTGAGTTAATGGAATGCTAATGACTGTACTATGATTTGAACTCTCACAACTTTTGCTACGATTTCCCTTATGTTCAAACCGGATCAAAGACCCATGATATCATAAATTCATTTACTTATTCATTCATCCATCCATTCGCTCATGTATAATAATAATGAAACTAAACAATGCTAACGCCTAGTATAACTTTAAAATTAATTAGTGTCTCTGCTTTTAGGTAAAATAAGAAAAAAAGATCAGGCAATTGAATCAGATGAACTCTTTGGCCCAATGCTTTTGCAATCAGCTCATGATCTAGAGCAATCAAGGCTAAATCCATCAAGAAAGATTAATGATTCAAAGCCATAATAGAAATATGACCAGTTCAAAAAAATATTGAGTTATGGAGCAAGGAAAAATATTCAAAGACACCAAAAAACTCTTGTTGGTCTTTGATGTGACCATCCCAACAAAATTTAAGGTCTAGAATTTGAGAAGTATGATAGGTTCAGTTGCCTGAAGATGCAGCGATTGCCTACTATCATAAAATGGCTAAGTATGCTAGGGATGCAGAGTTTCTTATCCACATCTTCCTAGAAAGTTTGACTAAGGTAGTGTCTAAATTATATTCTCGACTAGAAAGAAGCAAAATATGTACTTGAAGGGATTTGGCTTGGACATATTTGGAGCAGTACAGGCACTTGTTTGTGATGGCTCCTAATCGATAGACTCTTTAAGACATGGAAAAAAATCTCCTGAAAGCTTCAAAGACTACATTTGTAGACAAAAAGCCATAGCAGTAGAAGTCTAATCTCTTTTTACTGATACAGAGATGACTGCTTACTTTGTAGCAACACTCCCATCCCCATATTATGACAAGATGGTCAATAATGCCTTCATAGAAGACTTATTGTCTACTGTGAGAGAGTAAAAAATGGGGTAAAAACAAGGACATCAAATGTGCTAATGCTAGATTACCTTCTGGAAGAGAAATGGATAAGCAAGCTTTAACCATCAATAGTAGAAAAGAAAGATCAATTCAAGGAAATCTATTTGGACTCTGTCCTTACCCCTACCTTATAGCAAACTATTGTCCATAACAGGCTTATCCATATGCTCCAACACCTTGCATTCGAGCTCATCCACATTATGCTCCAGAGTGTGAACCAGCTTAGAGGTTAACTTAAATAGTTCTTAAGAATGTAAGGAAAAAGTATTAGGTACACCACTCCCTCCTAATCTCTTACATGGAGAACTTTCTACCACTAATCTAGAATTGAATGATCTCCACTATCCTAGCAAGGCCTAAGAAGCCTCTTTATCCAAAATGGTAAGGTCCTAGCTTTACATGTGTCACAACATGGCCAAGATACAAATCTTGACTAGCCCAACTTAAAAGGTGAGTGTATCCTCCATTTATATATATATATCTACATATCATTATTATTTTATTTTTAGGGCCACATAATTATTATTTTTTGTGTTTTGGGATTGAGTTATCAAGATAAATTGCTCACTCAACTTAACCTTAAATAGTCATTATGAAATGACTATTTTTCTTAGAGTCACCACCAATCTATTTTGGCTAGGTGATATTGTCACTTATCGTAGTCTGCATCTTAAAGGTCATAAAGCTCATGAAAACAAACTCCAAGTCTATGATAATCTCATTGCACGAAAGGGTCCGGGAGTTAATTACAATCATGAGTAATAATTGATCTCATTAATGATGCATAGTAATTTGTAGCTTATTAATCACATGTAAATTCAAATCAAATTTTTATTCAGTTTCAATATCCAGTATTTAATCATAACTCCCATATATCAAAATAATATTTTATGAAATTTGTTTGAGAAAATCAAGTTTTTCATATTTTTAAAAATCAAAATATTTTCTATACCCCACTGGAGAGTTGGAGGAATACCAAAAGTTTCATCATTATCATTTTCATACCCCACTGGAAAGCTAGAGGGATACAACAGATTTTATTTTTACAAAATTCGTAAAAAAAATCTAATTTTCTCGCTTTTAAAAGGATATCTTTTTATTAAAATAATATGCAAAACCCTTTCCATAAGCTAGGTGGAATTCCACATACTACTTTAACTCGGAGACATTGCCTTAAATTTTAAAAGTTTTTTATTTTATTAATAATAATGTTTGTCCTAAAACTTGATTTCGGCTACACGTATGAAACTAAACTCCAAGGACCTAAACATGGTTGATGGGACCAAAATGTCTAGAAATTTTAAAGGACTCAGCTTTAATGCAAAAATACTGAAATGTCCCTAGGTTATACCTTTGGTGTAAAAGTATCTCAATAACCCTAAAGGAATTGATATGACAATAAAAGATGAACCTATCCCTAATGTATGCCTTCGACATGAAAGTATCTCGGTGACTACATAGGACTCGATTTGAAGGCGAATTATCAAAATACCCTAGGGACTACCTTCATCATGAAAGCATCTTAGTAACCCCAAAGGCTGAAAAAATGATAAGAAATGATAATTTTACCTTAAATGGGTAACTAAAATATTAAAGGTGACCTAAAATACAAAAATTACAACTAGGTCGCAAAATTTCCTAAATTTACACTTTAAGTCAAAAATGACTTAAAACATGAGAAATGTTCCTAAAATGACCAAATATCCTAAATTTGTAATTTGATGTGGGAAAAGACCATGTTGACCCTAAAATGCTAGGCTTTACTAAATGGTCGCTAAACCTTTTTAACTTTGCAAAATGATCCCTACCTAAAATAAAAATCATAATTAACTAACAAACATACCACAAAAATAATGGAAATCATTCCAAGAGTCACAAGAGGCATTTAGCCAAGCACCTTTGGCCTTGAAATAAGTTTTTCCAAATTTTGTAGATTAGCCCTAACCTTTTCAAAGTTATAAAAAAACCCTTAAAGGCTAAAAGATGTATTTCAACATGTTAAAAATACATGAAACATACCCTTCAGTCTATATGAAGCTTGCAGCCAAGCAAGAAAGGCCTTAAAATAATTTTTTTATTTTTGTAATTTAGTCCTTATATTTTTTATAATTATTAAATAGCTAAAAAATAAAAAAAACACCAACAAATCTCTTTGTTAGGCTTGGCTAAGTTTGGAAACACCTATCCAAAGACTTAAAGATTTTGGAAAACTTATTTTTAGGCCCCTACAAGTTCGAAATATACCAAAATAGTCCAAATTGTCATGAAATCAAGCATAAAAATTCCATCAAGGGCCACCATCATATTTGGCCAACATGAATAACAATTAAAAAGAAATTTTTTATCACATATTTTCATAAATATCAATATAAATACACGCTTTAATTTCAATCAAGCTTAAATATGCCTACAATCATGAACGTATTAACTTGTTTATCAACAATTAACATCAAAACACAAGGGAAAATAACAAAAAAGTATATACACATGAAAATAATATCATTTCTATCAACAAACATGAATTTTCATGCTAAAATCAAAAACTACTGCTAGAAAAATCAAATATGACTACAAAATCTATGAATTTTGATCATAGCTTTTATACTTGGCATTTCAACATGGAACAAAATACTTGAGCTCAAGTAGTCACAAAGCTCACTAAAAGGATGAAAAACTTAAAATGAAGAAAAATCACAAGTTTTCCAAGTAAATTTCCTTTAGAACTCGAAAACTATAGAAAATTCTATGGTTTTTAGTGCTTTTATGCTATGGAAGCATTAAGCCCCAATTTAAATGATCCTTCCCTTATTTATAGGGGAATTCAACCAATGGGATTGAAAAATCCCTTTAGCTGAATGTCCATGTAATTTTATCTTTTTCTTTTATTTATTATGTTTTTGATAATTTTTATCTTTTTAGACCTAATTAATGAATTTTGTCTTTCTGTATGAGACACCATGGTGAGTCATGGAACCTAGTATTAAGTTTTATCATAATTTAGATAATATTGACTTTAAATGATAAAATTCTATCTCGATTAAATTAATTATTGTATAATTAAATTATCAAATTATAAAACTAAAATAAATATACAAAAATGATTGAACATGTATTAATAAATAAAATTATAATTACAATTTTTATGACAAAGTGGAAAGATTAAACTGTAGGAAATCAAAACTTATAAATTGATAAATTTAATTACGAA
>JAQSVH010224441.1:0-11933 GCA_029448705.1 Adansonia digitata
TTCTCCAGCTCCTAAGAATATAAAACCAGAAACCAAGAATGAAAACGAAGTTTATGCAGAAGCACCAATGGATAAAATGTTTCTAGCATCGTCAGAAAACAGTTATTAATATTTAGCAAAAGATAGGATTAAGGCCAAATGGTTGAAGTTCACGACTTTAGACTGATCAAATGGCCAGAACAAACTTTGAATTCTCATAAACCTACAAGCCTAACCAAATTGAAGAATGCATCAAGCTTGATTTAGGATACTGTGATACAGCATTCTCAACTAGGAGTAGAAGCACTATATATTTATTGATCAGATTAACAACAGCAATGTAAAATTAGAGGACTAAACAGAACAAACAACTAATTTTAGAGATGTCAAAGTTCCCAACACGACTTTGCATACTGAACAAATGAGCAAATAAAACTAAGCAACTGGCAAAATCCAAAACAATTACCAAAACAATTTTATTGTCCAAAATATCTTTGTTAGGGTAATGTTTACATTCTGCAATATGCAAAAGCTATCCTGCTGCAAGATTTACCAATCTTCCAGAAAAATTAATCTAAGCATCTCCCTAGCTACTTTGAGGAAAAACAATTCATCCTAAAGCAATCGACGATAAAGGTCTCTATAAGCGGTTTAGTACACATAAATTTAGTTAGGGTTTGCTGCGCTCTTATATTCAAGGTGGCTCCCATCTTTTACTATTCGATTTTAGGTTGAATGTTTTAACATGCAATCACAGCCAAAACTGTTCATTGCCCTAATTTTACCTTATTTCTGTAATCCACATGATAGACCTATTTGTCTCAATTATTGTTTTGCAACTTAAATGGGAGTGTGTCTTGGTGTTATCCACAGCAATAAACTTTGGAGATTGTTCTCACCTTATATTCAATTTGGTCCCTCCCATTGAAAATTGATTCGAGGTTGAATGCCTTAACAATCTTAAACCAAGGATGGTAAAGTGACTAACAATCTTAAGCCAAGCATGGGAAAGTAACTATATTTCTTGATAACAAGTGCCCTGACTAAAATTTTCATTTTCTGCTACTGGCAATAGAATTTATATTACAAAAGGAAGATACTTGCTAAACAAGTTTTCTATCAGAAGTTTTCAACATAATTATTACACAATAAAGAAGATGAAGATGTAGAGATAGACAAAGGTTAAAAACCTGGCTTTACTACAAAGACTGATTTATCATAAACGAAAATGCTGCATCAAGCAAAGTTCATGGTGTTGAAAAGAGACCTTAGATACCACCTAGCAACTAACAGGTGAATGCATAGACTTTGTAGTTGACAGGTACCATATGATACGGGAATGGCTAGGAATGACAACTGATATCGCATACGGAGAAAAAAGGCTCAATTCTCTAAGATGTTGGAGTGTTTAATATCATGCATCAGTCAAGGAAAATTGGAAATAATGAATTTAAAGCAACCATTGGCCATATTTAAGTTCTGGGAGTTATGTACAGATTTGCAAGAGGCATGGACGTGAAGGTACTTAATGCAATAAAACGGTTCAACAATATACAACTCAATTTTGAATAGAATATATAGACATATTGTATACAGGTTATCAACTTAAAGGACAAAAGTAAATATATATTGGGAAACATAAATAACAAAAATATCAATTTTTACTTTTGAGTAAGTATAAGTCAATCCTCTTCTTCAAACCGGTTGAAAACAAAAATGCAACTATTATGCTTTAAAAATAAAACATTTCGAGATCATTAATTGAATGTAAATGATTCAGGAAAGTGTCTTATAAGACAGATCTAACCTTCCGTTTCCTCAACCTCTCATTTTCCTCTTCTAGACGTGAAACCTTGTTCTCCAGTTCATTAGTATAAGCCTGTTTATAAATATCTTTCAGGTCACTCATAATTCAGAAAACAAGACCATAAAACATTTAAAAGAGGAAAAAAAAAAAAAAGAGACAAAAAGGAACAGTGTAACTTTCAAGTGACAAATTTGAGAGATAAAATGAAAGCTGACCTGCTTCCTTGCACGTGAACGTGCCGCAGATTCCCGGTTCTTTATCATCCTCTTCTGTCTCCTTTCAACATTTTTTTCAACCATTTCCTCAGGGGCACATCTTTTCTGTCCAGATGCCTGTGTATCTGATAATGCTCCCATCAAAGGCGAAGGCAATGGCACCTGGTTCTCTGGGTAAGGGATATCCATTACAGCAGTAGTCCCTAAGGCCAAAGGCTGTGGCATAGGCTGGGCTGGCATATAAAACCCCATTATATTTTGTTGCGGATAGTGATATTGTGGCTGCGGATACTGCATCCACTGACCTTGTTGTACAAACTGTGGTGCAGCACTTGGATCAACCGTAGCAATAGAAGCACCAACATTTTCATCAGTAGATGCTTCGGCAACAATTCCTGCTTTCACAAGAAAATCTTCCAATGTCATTTCTCCAAGGGTAGGCTGCCTTTCTCTAGATTTATTTTCCCCATCATTTTTGCTCTGTTGAATATCTCTCCAAACCTCATCAACTGTTTTCTTGCTCAAAGCACTAGTTAATGGCAAACTTGCTTGACGCTGCAGAGAAGTTTGATTGGTCACCGCCGTGCCTTCAGTTTCCGTACCAAAAGTTTGGTTAGTTTCCAAGGTCCATACATTCTTGAGGAGTTCATCCAGGTTCATACTAGTCAGAGGTTTTCCCAAATCACCCAATTGATTTTGAACCTCATCCAAAGTGAGACTATACATCGAATTTTGCGGTGTTAACGGCTGAAACTGCAATTGCTTGCCATTACTACCACTATCGCCTTGAGTTCCCATTGTCTGAATTCCCATGCAATTATGCCACTTTGATTTCCTAATTCCCAAACAAAAAATTCCTACACAAACGACTATTTCAGTCCTAAAGTCCAACTGAAATACACCCCAAGGAACACATACCAGTCAGCCCCACAAATTAGAACCTGAAATTAGACCATCCATTCATTTCAGCTCTGTTCAGTCCAAAATGATCCAGAAACATCTTTCTCTAGACATAACAAGATATATGAAACAAAAATAAATAATTCTCTACTCTTGAAAGTCAATTCAATTATCAAATATATTTCATTTCAAGAAAAAATGCATACATGCAAAGGGCAGACCACAAACTCCCCTCTTATCCAAAGTTCTTAAAACTCAAACCCTGTATTGAGTAAACTAACATACCCAAAAGCCTAAAATAACAAATGCCACATCAAAAGACCAATAGAGAGTACATTTTTTTCAGCAAATTTAGACCAAAATCAGGTCATTTGACTCAAAAAAAAAATTTTTTTTTTCCCCTTTTTCTTCAAAACCAGAAAATACCCATTTCATTTTTCTCCATCCTTGACTTGTTCATGCAAAAACCAATGCCCTATGTGAAACAAAATAACACAAAAATCAAGCCTTTTAGAAAAAAAAAATTCATTTTTCTTTAGAACCAATAGATACCCATTTCATTTTCCACCATCGTTTACTTAGTTATGCCAAAAAAGAAAAAAACAACGATTTATTACAAATAGATCTAGTGTTCTTCATTGAATACAAAGAAATTATTGTATAATAAGCAACAAAGAAAAGGGTTGATTACCTGCTGGTAATGGCGAAGAGCCCAAAGGGGGAAGAGATGGAAGCTTTGTTGTGAAGAACTTCACTCCCATACACTGTTTTCTTGGTTTCAATTTTTAGTAGTTTTCTTGTATTTCCGACAAATCTATCAAAAAATGAAAATAAAATCTCGATGAACACAAATCTGTCTTTAAATTTTTTATTTCGTTTACCAAATATATATAATAAAACATTCCTCGCAATGAAGAGTAACTTATAATAATATATTTTTGTACGGAATTTTAAAAATTATATTATAATTTTCAGTTGTTTTTTTTTCTTATTTAACTAATAATTTCTTTCATTTTTTTTAATTAGAAGATGGTGTAAAAAAATTATTGCTTCCTAACCAAATTTTAAATATTATATATTTATATAATATTTTAATATTAATAATTTTAATTAAATAAATTTTGATATATTTTTTATTCATGTTATGATCATATTATTTTTATATGATAATATATTTAAAATTTTTTATTTTATATTCATATCATTAATTTTTAATACGATAAACAAAGAATTCATTGTAATTAAAGTAAGTTTTTTTTATATTAATATTATTTTTTAAAATTTATAATTAATTAAAATTAAAAAATTATTTCTCGAAATAACCTAATTTTACTATGTAAGATTTCCCTTCGTATAACGGAAGTCTCCCTTCCCCTTTGTTTATATATATATATATATATATATATCGGTTTCTCTTTAATTTCAAAAAATTTCTTTATTTTAATGGAACCACTATCAAAGATAGTAGTTTCTAACCATATACAAATTTAAAATACGTATATAATATTGGTATAAAAAAACTAATTAAAATGAGCTAATTTAATAAATGGTATTTTTTTGGGAAAAAGGAAAACAAATTTTCAAAGTCTATTGCGTATATATTATGATAACTTTTTCTTTTGCTTTTTCAGCAAATATTTTTATTTTTATTATTATTACTATTATTATTATTATTATTATTAGTATTATTAAAATAAATCATATCATTAATTTTTGTCTTCTAAAATTATTAGTCGTTTAATGATTTTGACAGCGTTTAAAACAAAAACTCTTTAGTTAGATGTATTTAATATTAATCTTTTTTTTTATAAGTTTAATGTTTTACAATTTTTAATACCAAAAAGAAATTTAAGTGCTTAAAAAAGTGGAATAATTTTGGATATTCAAGAACAAGGAAAATTGGATAGTGAAAATGGGATAGAAGGATTATTCATATATATATATATATATCAATGCATAGGTTACTATTAATAGATACATAGTGCATAAATGTGTAGCACAATTAATATCCGTAGTGAATAAAAAATTATTTTCATAATGTTTACTTTAGAAGAAAAAAAATGATTATTGTGTTGAATGGTGAGCAATCCTACGTCAATAACTTATAACTTATTTATGTGGTATATATTAGCCAAGTTCTAATGTAAGATTAGGCCCTAAGAGACACCCAAGTTTTTGGCTTGAGAGTTGAGGTCTATACACGGCATAAATTATTTGGATTCGTTGGTCATGGATACAAACTTGTCATCAAGAAAAAAAAAATGTTAGCAAGGCATAAATTATTTGGATTCGTTGGTCATTTAAGGCAAGAAAACAAGGTTTTGTTTGAAAATCGAGGGTGACCTAGGACATAGAAAATTTGAATTTTTAATAAAATTTTGAAAAATGAGGCTAAAGGACATTTATATATTTTTGGGTATTTTTTATAACAATGTGGATTTTAAGATAAAATTGATAATTTAAATAAAAAGGTCTAAATTGATTTTGTTTAGAGTGTTTATGCCTTGATCGAAGCCTAGTAAGACCCATACATGACTAAAAAATTCATTGGAGTTAGAACTGGACTCATCTCGAGGTATTCGAATAACTCAAGATAAAATTGCTAGATTTTATCTAATGCTAAAACAGAGGACAACTTTGTATTTTCTGCCTTCCTGAATTTATTTTAGGCTCATCTTAAGGGTTTAGTGACAAACAAGATACTTTTGGAAAGATAACTCAATGGGAATTAATATAAAAATATTCAAAAAAATCCCAAAAATGGCCTTTTGGGGGACATAATTTTTGAGGTCAAACTGGGTTGAGCACTAACAGCATTTACAGGGGAGAAGGTGCAACAAATTTTAAAAAATCGTCTCAGACTCGTTTGGAATCTTTAAATCACAAACGATACCATTTTGGAAAGAGAACTTCATGTAGTTTTTAGGAAAAAAATATTTAAAAAAAATTAAAAAAAAATCAATAGAATATTGATGCTGATTTCATAGGTTTCGAATAGCAAAAATTTGAAAAATCACAACTCTTTCATCTGGGCCATCTGAGAGCAAACGAGATACTATCATAAATATAATTCGATACTATGTAAGAGAAAAATATTAAAAAATTGTAAAACAATTGTTTAGAGTTTGAAAATAAGTTTTTGAAGTTAAGTTGACAATGCCATTAGTCTTGAAACAAAGCCATCGAACACACTTGGTTATCCTAACCATGAATCAGGGTCTCAGACATGAGAATGTCCATCATTTTAAGGTCCATGGAAATGGAATCACAGATCTATTAAAAAATCTTAAAGAGTTGGGCTGGTGAATGATCCATTATCCATGCCATTTAGTTTAAGTTCAAATCAAGGCTTCATACATTTGTAGATAGAAAATTGTTTTGGGACAAAATATTTTTATCTTGCCTAGTTAGGCCTTAAATCCAAACACGAATCTTGCAATATGCCCTTACCTGATCCTTTGGATGATGCAAGTGACTAAAAGTGTGCCTTTAGGATATCCCTTGGTTAAGATTTGGATTAAACATGATGAGATGAAAGTAAGGGGTGGACCATCAAACAAATTGATTATCCAACTAATCTTGGATGCCTACCATGAAGTAGCTAGAGACTTGGAGTCACCAATGATCGTTTGGGCTAGGCATGATAGGACGCCTATTGAAACCGATATTCTGAGTTATGAAACTCAAGAAATAGATTCTAAGGTCTACAAGATCCAGAGGTTTGTCGATTAGGTCTAGGAGTTGGTTACACACAAGAAAGTACAAACATCCCCATGATGCTCGAAATAGGTACCTTTTAGCTATGTCTTACATTGGTTATAGTTTCCTTGATTTTGACTTGTTATTATTTTGATATAATCCCCTTTTATGCATGAATTTTATGTAAAATAGTAAACCGAGGTTTTAATAAAAATTTGAACCTCGTATGCACCCTGAAGAGGTGGGAAACATAGAGATGTTTAACTAAAAATGGTTATTGGATTTAATTTTTAAAAATTAAATATTTTGTGTCAAGTATTAGAACCAACATAGAACATTGCCTTGTAATTTTCAAAAACAATGCAAAAATATGAATTTAAAATGGACACTGCAGAAGGAAACATGTTAATAAGACGAAAAGGAATTTACTAAGTATTGCATGAAAGTAAACACACAAAAGCATAGAAAATGAGGGATGGTCTCATAATTATATTCGATTATTATGGAATAATTGAAATGACAATTTTGAGACGCATTTCGACTTGATGGTCGCTTGAGGTGTGGAAAAAAAGGTTTTGATTGAAAAGGACTAAGGTGTTTAGGAAAAAGAAAATTCGAATTTTAAGTAAAGTTTGAATGGTTGGGTGGAAATGTTTCCTCAAAAAATGTTATTGGAGTATCCCCAAAGATGAAAACTTTAATAATTTTTGAAAAATAAAGTGTTTTTTGTGAAAATATAGATTCTTACTTTAGGTTGGTAATTTGAAATAAATGAAAAAATTTTAAAAAAATTTTAGCCTCGATCTGAGCCTTATGGGACTAATTTTGGAATCCATGGGGAGTGTTACTCAAATTCACGTCGAGGCATTCAAATGCCTAACAAAGGTGGTTCAGACAAATTCAATTAATTTTCTTAAGGCCAAAAAACAAGAGACAACATCACACTATCTACCTTCCTGAATTTATTCTGGGTTCATCCAAAGGCTTCAGGCGGCAAATAAGGTACCATTAGAAAAATGACTCGATAAGGATTAAAATAAAAATGTCTCATAAATCCATGAAAATCATTTTCTAGGTGGAGTTGATTTTTGAGTTCTAGTTTGATTCAACACTCTAAAGGAAAGGGTGTGGACTTATTTGCAATCGTTAAATCACAAATGATACGTTTCTTGAAAGGGAATTTCACAAAATTTTTAGGAGAAATATTTGAAAATTCTAGAAAAATCATCTGGTGGGCTGAAATGGCCCAAATAAAATGTAAATCACTAATTCCAAGGGTTCCAACTAGCAAAGGTTCAAAAAAATTATAATTTCCTTAGCCAGAATAATCCGAGGGTAAACAAGATACCATTGGAAAGGTAATTCAATACCCTTTAAGAGAAAATATTAGGAAATTACTGAAAAAAATTAGGGCTCAAAAATAATTTTTCAAGCTGGGGACATAGTGCTGCCAGAGCAAAACAAATGATTTTTTCTGTTCTTTCAGGTTTCCTAGAACTAGGCTCGGGTTACAAACATCTAGATGTACGTGACAAAGAGGGTCAGTTACAGTGGCTTCACAAGCTCATTCACAAAATCTCATAGTAGTTTGAGATGATGGAATAACCCATTAATCAAGTCATTAGTAAAGGCGTATTAAACATCAAAATCAAGGCACAAAAACTTTAGGACAAGTAAGAAAGGATATTTTATTTTGAAAATTCGGACATTTAGCCTCATTTAGCCATAAGTCCAAGCTAGATTTTTTTTTCCTAAGATTAAAGGACTAATGGATTGAAAAAGTTAAATCCATGGTAGTCTTTATTAATTGAAGTTAGCATAGACTTAACTTGGGGGTTTTTGAAAGTCGATTTTTTGCAAGCATCATAGAGACATTTTAGCTAAAACGTGATAAACTAAACAAAGTAGAAACATCAAACATGAATGAACATTCAAAACAGCACCATAAATCAATATTTAATAAATCCAAAGATGCTAAAAATGCAACCAAATGCTTGGTCACGGTCAAAACATGCTAGGATGAACATTCAAACATAAAATGATCGTGTGAAAATGAATGAAACATGGCAAAAGATGCATGAGCAAGGCTATTTTAATGTTAAAATGAAATATGACATTTTTTATCATCCAAACAACATCAAGGCATAAAGAGAATCACCAAAATCCTAGAACTACCATAACTAAGGCCACAATAATGCATGAGAGTCCTAACAAGGTATGGTAACATGGATGGCTTACTAAATGATGGAGATAATGAAAAATAGAAAATAAAATAAAGAAGAGATGAGAGTTATACCAATGAGCTTTAACTCCTAGCTTTTTCATTGAACATCAAAACAAGTAATTTTGAGTTCACTTTTTTTCCTTTCTTCGCTATGGATTTGCTAGAAATGAATGCAAAGAAAGAGCTTTTTGGTTATAGGATCAATGAAAAAAATTTTTAAAGGTAGAAATGAAGGAAATGAGAAGTTTTGGAAAGGTTTTAGGATAGATGAAGGGGAAGTTTCAAGAATAGTGTTTTGGCTAGCGAGAGAATGTTTCTAGAGGCTAAGGTAATATGTGTTGTATATCCTTTAGCTAAACCTAAAAATCAGATTATATAGGATCACATTTGAACTATTAAAATGACCTAGCAAAGAGGGCATTTTGGACAATTTTGGAGTACAACATGCTGAGTCATTGTACCAAAGTGCAAACTTTCAACACTTGATTAATTAATCTTCATTCTTGTTGATAAAGAAAGCCATGCGTAAGTTGATCAAATGGCTAATCTTACCTTACCCTTCATTAAATCAGATTATTTTTATGGAATGCTATTATGCCATCCTTAATGGACTTCTAAAAAATGTGTCAATCCAATGCTTAAAGCCCAAAAATGAAACTCACGTTATTTGTACGAAATTATGTCTGATAATTGATGATTTTTGAGGCCAAAGTCATGACCAAATTTGAGTTTAATGTCATGGTACGAAGGGTGAAAATGTCTTAAATCAGGCCAAAACAACCTTGTGTATTGATAAAATGTGTTTCATATCGATACATCTGGGCAAGAAACCTAAAATATATCAATACAAGGCATGTTGTATCGATACCATCACTCTTGCATCGATACTTATTTGCTAAAAATCATGATTTTAGCCACGAAATAAACCTCTATCGATACCATGGCTCATGTATCTATACATCATTTAAGTATTGATACCCCACCTTTCTGTATCGATATAAATAGCAGAATTTTAAAATTTTGATGATGTGGGGTTTCGTATCGACACGTGAGGGCTATTTATCGATACACTTGTGCAAAAATATGGATTTTCATACCTTTGACTCTTTAAACACCTCACTTTAGCCAAGAGTGGTGGGAAATTGATCTATACTCCTCAAAATGCCTTCAATGGTGTCTCAAATGATGACCTCCAATGCCTTGAATATTGATCTAGACAAAATAGAGTATCTACAACAATCCTTGATTTTCCCTAAGATTATGAGTTAGTTTATAGAAAATAATTAGGCCAACATTAATCGTATTTATTGATATCAATGTTAGCCTAACTTCGGGGGACTTTTGCAAAGCAGATTTTAACATAAAAGAACAACACAAAAAAGGAATTTGATAAACATATAGTAAGATAAAATCATAGCAAGGGCATCAAACATGAATAAAGCATAAAAACATCATTAAGATAGCTTTTTATCAAAGGAAACATTCTAAAATGCAAATGATGGCATAAATAATGCATGGGCATGTTGAGACCTTATGGCATCATGAAACATGGTATGAACAAGGAAGAAACATTTTTAGGGCATGAAATACATGCTAAAATATTATAACAAGAAAAAATGATTTTTGCCATAAAAGCGTCACAAAAAAAGCATCATCCTAGCAATGTTAGCTCAAACACCATCAAGAAAATGCATGAGACTTAGTGTTTAGGTCATGGAAACATAAAAAGGGTCATTAAGATGACATTAGAATGCAATGAAACCAAAAAAAAGAGAAGTCAAGGGAATGTAACAAAGGAACTTTAAAACCTTGATTCTTAACCCTTTAAACCCAAGCTTTCCTAAGTTTTCTTTTTTTTTTTCTTAGTTTTCGTTTTCAGCTCACTTTTTTTTTCCTTTACTTGTTATGGACTGTCGCAACGTGGCTCGGATATGAATTCTGACCAAGCCCGACTTAATGGCTTTCGCTCCTATAGTTGTTAAATTTCTACTTTATATTCTATTATTTCTATAGGCCATATCATTATTGACATTTTCTTTTTTTTTGAGGACTGGGTGGTTGAGATGAACCACTCATTTGACTTAACCTTCAATAGTCATCAAGAAATTACTATTTATTTAGAGTCGCCGCCAATCTATTTGGGCTAGGTGAGATTGGTCACCTACCGGAGTTTGTACTTTAAGGGTTACGAAACCCTAGAATGCAAACTCCAAGGCTCGTGATCATACCAGAATCATATAAAAAGGTTCGGGATTCGATTACAATCACAAGTAAGGATAGACCCTCTCGTGATGCCCGAAAATCAGTACTTTATTAATTACGTGTTAACTTGAATCTTAATTTTTATTCGATTTCAACATATGGCATTTAATTATAGATTCCCGAATAATAATTTTTAAAATGAATTTATTATTTTTTGTTAGGAAGATCAGGTTCAGAATTTTGAAAGTCAAAATCTCTTACGTACTCTAGCGAAAAACCAGAGGAACACAAAATGTTTTAAAATTAAAAATATCTTTTGCACTCTAGTGGAGGGCCACATGAATGCGAAAGGCTTTATTATTATATTTTTCAAAATTTATAAAATCTTGATTTCCATTTCGAAAAAGGATATCTTGATATTAAAATAATTCGTAGAACCTCTCTCATATTTTAGGAGAAATTTTATGTATTATTTTAACTTAGAGACATTGCCTTAATTTTCTAAAATGCAAATTTTATATTTTATTAAAAATAATTATAAAACTTTCTAAAACTCAATAACAATCTAAAATGACGAACCTATTCCTAATGTACCCCTGAGACATAAAAATATCCTTGAAATCACATAGGACTTGGTTCTAGCGAAATAACCAAAATGTCCCTACGGTATACCTTCAATGTGAAAGTATTCCAATACCCTAATGGACACCAAAATAACTTTAAAAGGCTAAATGAATCCTAAACATTCACCTTTGGCATAAAAGCATCATGGTGAAAAAATTATAAAAATGCCCCTAGGGTATACGTTCGACATGAAAGTATCCTGGTATCCTTAATGGACATTAAAATGACCTTGGAAGGCTGAATGAATCCTAAACATTCACCTTTTGCATAAAAGCATCTCGGT
>JAQSVH010224463.1:0-12629 GCA_029448705.1 Adansonia digitata
TATCGGATGCATCTTTCTCCCATGGAAATAGGAAGCCTATATTTGATATCTGATACTCTGGTTCTGCTTGTAGCTTTGATTTTTGCACTAATTTTTACCTTCAATAAACAAAATACAAACAATTGAAAACTAAGAAACAAAAGAAGAGAATGAAGAAACACTATCACTAAACTAAGAAAACAACAATAGCAGCTGAGAATGAAAATGATAATGATGAACACATATTTATAATGCAACATAGTCAACAAAATTTCTTTTCCCATTCAAATTGTCTAAATTTGTCCCATTCATTAGTCTAATCTTTGCAGTCTAACATTTACAATCCATGCATTAGTCTCATTAACTAAAGATGATATCAGAAGGAATCTGATTCCCATGCATTGGTTTCATTGACCTTTTTCATATTGGAAGGAATCTGATTCCCGTGCATTGGTCTCCTTAACTTTTGTCATATCAGCAGAAATCACATTTCTCATGCATTAATCTCACTAACTTATTTCATATCAGAAAGAATCTGATTCCCATGCATTAGTCTTATCAATTTATTTCATATCAGAAGAAATCTGATTGCATGCATAGGTCTTATCATTTTATTTCATATCAAAAGGAATATGATTCCTATACAGTAGTCTGATCAATTTATTTCATATTAGAAAAATCTGATCATTTTGCATTAGTCTTATCAACTTATTTTATTTCAAAAAAAATTCAATTTTCATACATTAGTCACGTACTTTCGAACATAAATAAAACCTAAAATTTATAAACTGTGATACGAAATACGAAATCGCCACATGAATTGACGATTTCTCAAAACAAAAAAAAAAATTCCATGTTGGGAAATTGCCATGTGATATGGTGATTTCTCAATTATTTTTCCAATTTTCCAAATTTCGATCACCGAATTTTGCAATTGATGAGAAATTGTCATTTCATTTGACGATTTCTCATAACAAGTTGAGAAATAGCCATCTAATTTGACAATTTCTCAACTAAAATTTACAAATTGAGAAATCGTCATTCAAAATGGTGATTTCTCAATTAATTTAATAAATTAGCCTATTTCGGTAAATAATCTGAAAATGACATATTTTCGTAAATAAAAAAATTTATATTATTAACATAAAAAAGCCAAAGTAAATAGTCGGTTTAGGCCCCATAATTGTAGAGAGTTAAAACAATCATAAAAAAATGTTTTATTTTTTAATTAATCTGTCACTTGATTTAAAAAATAATAATTCTATAATATTTTTATTTGAAATTGTTTAATGATTTTTTTTATTTTCTGCGAAGATATAAGTTTAATATTTAATTTTTATCATAAAAATATTACAATTATTTTAATATATTATTATATTAAACTGTTATAAAATATTTACAAATAAATAATTATTATTTAATATAGTTAAAAATTATACTTCAAAATTCAAAATTCATGAAGCTTTATTTAAATATAGTAGTTCACACTTGACACAATTCTTCTATCATGATGATTCTTGAAGCATTTGATTGAATAAACTTCCATTTAAGAATTGCAATAGCCATAACAAACACGCCTTTGACGCCACCAGCAGTAAAAGCCTTTGTTTAAGAACTGTTTGTTTTTATTTATCAAAATTCAAAAGAAAAATTGTTGAAGAGAATTTTGGGGGTGTTCTTAAAATGGCTAACATTGACCTTAACCATGATCCACGCATTGAGCGAGGGCGATCCATCTAAAGAAACGTAAGCAAAGTCGGTATTATTAGATGTTAGACCATATATATATATATATATATATAAAAGATTTTAGTTAATTGATTTTAATGAAAAAAATCATAATCCAATTTGTCAATGTAATTACCTTTAAAAAATAATAGTTAATAAACTTAAAATTTAAATTTTAATATTTATAATTTTTTAGTTTACAATTTTCATTAAAAAAAAAAAGCTAAAGTCATGTAAACTCAAACTTTGACCAAAATTGTTTAATAATTGGCTGAAAGGGTGATGATTTCTTGAGAAGACTGGAAGCAAATCGCCACGCCACACGCATGGTGTTGACCATTAAGCTACACGTGAACAGAAGATTTTAAGAAAGTCGGCTGCCTTAATTTGCCATAAAAGAAAAATCAAATATTATTGCAAGAGATAAACATTCAAGACTTAGATGGCTGGCTTGCTTGCTAGCTAGCTTTTCTTTGTATTTCTTGATAAGATAGGGAAAAAAAGATTTGGAAAGATGAACCTTTGATTTTGATTCTTGGCAAAGTCGCTTTCCGGCCAATAAAATTGTATGAACACATAATTTAGATATTAATTGGACGGTGGTCATACTGTTTTCAAGTTAACATATATTCTTTTTGTACAATAATATCCGATTTGTAGGTATAGATATTAAATTATAAATTAAAACGACATTCATTGATTGAGGAATAAATCTAAAGTTGAAGGAAATTCAAGTGTGAATGGTCTCAGGAGAAATGTTCCCATCAGGCATCCCTTGTCCTTGCATCAATGGGATTTTGAAAATAACTAAAAAAAATAATACAAGAAAAAATAATTGAAACCTGAAATAATATGAAAAAAAATTAATTCAAACATGATTGGAATATATAAATGCATCAAAATTTATGTAAAATAAATTATTAGTATTTTAAAATTTATAAATACATAATATTTTAAATACAATTATAATACTAATCATAACACAAATACAAAAAATTATACCATGAAGACATTGAACATGAAGGATAAAATTCAATTTGTCATTTTCTTGCTCAAATAATTTTGAATACACTTATCATTATTATTTTCATTTGTAAGATTCATTTATTAAATATGAAAATTATAATTGTCAAAAAATATATATAGTAAAAAATAATAAATTGAAACAGCCGAATTCCCGAGGTTGGGTTGAAATTCTTTTTGATAGAGAATATTCTCGCTTGCGACAAGATAGAATTCGTCATCAATGATCTAATCATATATATTACTAAACATATTTTCTCGTTGAAAATTTTCTGCTGAATAAAAATTAATCTTGTTTTCGAAACACATGTTGAAAATTTTATCTTTCGACACAGTAAAAACTTTGAATACTTTACCAAATAACCTTTCTATCCATTAAAAGGCCGTAGTCAATTAATTAATTAATCTTATGAGAATTAATGTAATAATTATTCAAGAAACTTTAAATCGGGAATTGACAATTGAGTGATATCTAAATAACTTGGTGCATGCATGTTGCACGAAATGACAAAAATTGTCATGCGCCGCGAAGGCGTAAAGGTCAACTTCGTCTAATGCTTTGACAAAAATGCATTTTGCTGTTGACAAAAATGCTTTACTTTTTGTCATCAGCCTTTGAAAAAAAATTCACTAATTCTGTTATTTAACGTTTTTACATCTTTTTTTTTTTCATATTAATGGATTTGTTGCATCATCTTTAATTTGAGACAAGAAATCAACTGGCATTCATAAACAAAATAAAATTAAATTAATTAGTGATCCATAAGTTTTATTCATATTTTATTTTCATTCATGACTTATAAAAGTTACGTTGACTATACATGGCCTTTATTAATGTTTCATTTTCATTCATTACCTTTAAAAATTAAGCTTATTATCTTTAACTTTTGATCGATATTTCATCTTTATCTAAAACTTTACAAAGTTACAAACATCCACGATCCTTCAAAAAAATTTATCAATTATCTATCTATTAATTAACATTTAGAAATTAAGAAATATTCAAGCAACATTTAAGTGTCAAGTCATGTGTCATGTGAAACGATGTAAATATGTAAAGTTCTTTAAAAATTAGTATCATGTATGTCAATTATTTATATATATTTATTTTATTTGAATAAAATTATTTTACCTGGAAAAATATTAATAATTTAAAAAGTTGAAAAATTGAATGTAGAACTTGAATTTAAAAGCATCCAATCATATCATCTTTTAAAAAAGATGAAAATATTTTTATGATGTATATAACTTATATATAACCTATTTTTAGGAAAAAAATCATATTTATTTGAAAAACGAAGAGATTTGGGAGAAAAATAATAAAAAAAAATTTGCTTTTCTTTCAATGATTTGAAAAAATTGATAGCAAATATTGATTTTAAAAAATTGGTAAGTAAGTTTCGATCAAAACTTTAAAAAAATAAGCTTTATTTCAGCAAAATCAAGTGTATTAAATATGAAATATATGCGTGTTATATATTTTTTTCAAAAACATAAAAAAATTGATATACATAAACATAATAAAAATTGGTATATGAATTTGGTCATATCACTAAATGGGTATTTCGTCAATTTTTTAACTTTTGACCCAAAAATGGATGAATGATAATATTTTTTTAAAAAGTCATAGATAGTAAATATAATTTTTAAAAGTTATAAGTAAATAAAATATAACTTTCTAAAGTTATAGATGAAAATAAAACATTTGTAAAGATTATGAATGAGAAATATAACTTTTAAAAGTTATGAATTTATTAAAAAGTTATAGATTACACGTGAACTTTACTATAAAAAATACAAAATAAAAGGGCATCAATCATTTGGGGAAAAAAATAGATTATTGTTATTCTTTAGTGTTGACGTTTCTGAATATTAGTGGCTCAGCCGCAATAAGGGGCCATGGAACCAAAGTTTTGAAAAACTTACTATTATGAATTTTTAGACCTATCTCTCAAAATAATTTAATGCCCAATATATATATATATATAATCACAAAATTTATATGTAAGATTTTGATTGATTAGATTTTTAAAACATAGAGTACTAATTTTTTTCAATTTAAATTAAAATTTACTTTTCTGTATTCTTTTGTCTGTAAAATTAAAACAATAAACTTAATATGTTGGAATCTTTTTTTTTTTTGTTGAATAATTTACTCATCCAATTATAATTTTAGTGAATAAAGCAAACACCTTAACAGTAAAAGATAAATAACCAAACAAACAATAATATATACATATTTAGGTAAAATGACAAATTCAAGTAAGTTTTGTTAAGTTTGTAAAATTCCCAACGAAACCAATTATATGAAAGAATAAAATTGAGAATTAAAACCAATATACTGATACAACTTGCTGGATAAATTACCTATAATTTTTTTAAAAAAAAAACTTTAACTGAAGGCTAATCACTATCGGCAATTATTAATATTTCTGTATAATTTTTAACAAGTTATATGAGTCAAAAGCTATTCAAATTAGAATATTTATCAATGCCATACTATGGGAGATAAATGTTAGCTATATTAGCTTTGAATTAATTTCAGTTTTGATATAACTAAAACTTAAGCTTAATTAGCTTGTGTTAAAATATTTTCAAGTTAGTATTTTTTTAAAAAATATTTTATAAACACTTTGAAAAATACTAAAATGTGTTTTAACTCCTTTAAGTACTCAAAAATGTGTTCTTAATACATAATTTATATAAAACATTTTTGAGACAAGTTTTACATGTTTTAAAGTCATGAAAAGCCTCTCAAAATTGATTTTCATATGAATGTATCAATACACTATATGTATATATTGATACAATGCTTGGCAGTAGCTCAGTTTTTCATGAAACCTTCAATTGTTTCGGTAAAAGGCCATTCGTATCAATAAAGCATGGTGAGTGTTGATACAGACCTTGCTTATATTGATATAGTAGGCTCCAACGGTCATATTTTGAGGGTTTGCACAAGAATTTATCAATTCACCAACTTATGTATCAATATAACTCAACGGGAAAGAACAGAAATCACTCAAATGAAGCTTCCAACATCTCTAAACCTTCACCAATCATTCCCAATGACTATAATCATGATCAAGGCTATAAATAAGGCTTTTCAACACCTCTAACAAAAAAAAGAAAAAAAGTTTTGAGTCAAAATTTTCATTTATTCCATCTTTTTTTAAAGTCATTCACAATTGTATAGGGTAAATTCTTCCTATCTTTATATTCTTAATTTTGTATCTTTAGATATATATTTTCCTTGAGCCAAAATTTTTATAAACACCTAACCTTTAAAGGTTTTATTTGTTTACACAAAATCCTATAAAAGAGAGGGTTCTTACTTAGCCATTGAAAAGGTAAAGAAATGTTCTATCTTAGCCACAAAAGATAGAGGGTAGAGGTTACATCATAGCCTAGAAAGAGAGAGAAAGTAAAGGTTATACGTTATCCTTAAAAGGTAGACAATTCAATTAGTGAATTAGAGAATCTGAGGTAAGTAAGACTAAGGTAAAGGCCATAGGTAATTGCTACCAAACATCTCTAAATCATTGGGTTTGCTTCTCCTTTCCCTTCTCTTTAATTGTTTAGTTTTATTCACTAGCTTTCACTCTAAATTTTATTACTTAAATTGTTCAAGTCTATTTATTAAAGTTTTAATTTGCAAAAGGATTTTAAGAAATTAATTCACCTATTTCTTGATTTCTTTAATCAAAAAAAGGTTTAACAATTGGTATCAGAGCTTGTGTCTCATTCTTATAGGCTTAACATCCTTAAGCAAAGATGTGATTTTCTCAATATGGGCCGAGAAGGACGTTCTATCATGAGACCTTCTTTTTTCAACGATGAGGATTATGCATATTGGAAGAAGATGATAAGGCTATTTCTCCAAGCCAATGATTATCAAGTACAAAAGATAATCATGAAAAGCCCACTCATCCCCAAAAAGATGATAGATGATCTTTAAGTCCTTAAAGAAAAATAGGAAAAGGATGAGAAAGACACCAAGACGGCTCAACTAAATGCCGAGGCCATGTACACTCTCTTTTCCATATTGGGGTTAAAAAAGTACAATTGGGTGTCATTGTGTAATATGCCAAAAAGATATGGGATAAGTTGGCTATCACACATGAAAGGACTAATCAAGTTAAAGAATCAAAGATAAGCATGCCCATCCTTGACTATGAGATGTTCAAAATGAAACTAGAGGAAAGCATCAAAGAGATGTTCGATAGATTTATGGAAATTGTCAATAGCTTAAAAGGTCTTGGGAAGATATATCCCAACAAAAAGATGGTTAAGAAAATGTTAAATAGCCTCTCTAAGTCATGGGAAGCTAAGATGGCCGTAATTGAAGAGTTAAGGGACCTCAATCTTTTTGCTTAGACAAACTCATTGGATTACTCTTCACATACGAAATGAAGATGAATCATAAAAAGAAGCAATCGTGAAAAGTAGGAGCTGCTTTAAAGGCATCCATGAGTGAGGAAGAGAAGGATGATGATAAGGATGGTGAAGATATGAAGATGATTGTATTTGCCAAGAAATTCAAGAAATTCATGAAAATGAATAAAGCAATTCATCTCAAACAAAAAGAGGTTAACAAAGTTATGTGTTATGATTACAATGAATTGGGCCATGTCAAATCCAATTGCCTTTTGTTGAAAAATAAGAAGAAAGTATTTGTGTAGTAACATGAAGTGATAGTGACTTTTCCAATGATGATGACTCCAAGAAAAACCAATACTAATAATAATAATAATAATATTCAAAGAAATATTTAAAATTTTACTACTAACATACATAAACTCTCAATTTGTAATGAGTTTAACTAATTAAATTAAAAAAATATAATAAGTAGATGATATACTTTATTAATATTGTTTTCAAAGTTCAAGATATTATTTAGTTTTTGATAAATTATTATTTTATCATATATAGACCTCTTCAAAGGTCGGGCTACCCATTCAGTTCAATTGGGCCTAGACTTGTATTCTCATATTTTTGTTTTAGACTAGCCTGGCCTAGTTAAAATAGTGATTTTAAATTAAAATAAGATATATCGTATTTAAATTTAATTATAAATATCAATAAAAAATATCATTTAATGTGATGAATAGTAATTCTAGCTTAAACATATGAGTTTGGGCATATTAAATAAGGGCCTAGGCTTAGGATTTAAAAAATTAGGCCACGGCCCAGCTCCACTCATGAGCAGGTATAATCATATATAAAATATAAATAAGTTTTTAATATTTAATTAAATTATATTTGGTATTAATGTTTAATATTTAATTCATTTTTAATATAGTATTATCTATTATGGCTGTCATATTTTTTAATTTATCTTATTACTTTGTTATACTATTATCAAATTCTAATTATCATTACTTGAAATAAGAATAATAATATTATAATAATTAATTATCAAATTCTAAGATGAATAATAATAATAAAATAAGAATAATAATCAAAGATGTATTTGAAAATTTACTATTAATATACATAATCTCTCAACATTTAATAAGTTTAACTAATTAAATTAAAAAATATATAATAAATGGATGATATAATTTATTAACAATATTTTTAAAGCTCAGGATATGATTTATTTTTTGATAAATAATTATTTTATCCTATATAGACCTGCTCAAAGATGGGGATACCCACCCAACCTAATTTGGCTTGGGCTCGAGTTGAAGACTAGCCCAACCCAGCTCGAAACAATGATTTTAAATTAAAATGACATATATTCTATTTAAATTTAATTATAATATATATATATTAATAAAAATATTCTTTACTATAATGAACAATAATTATGGCTTAAGTAGGTAGGTCTGTGCATGTTAAATAAAGGCTTGAGGTTGGGATTTTAAAAAAATTCAGGCCTCCGCCCAACCCAACCCATGAGCAAGTTTAATCATAAATGAAATAGAAATTAAGTTTTTAATATTTAATTAAATTATTAAAAGAATATGAAAATAAAATTGATAAATAAAGTTTTTTATTTATAAATTTTTTTTAATTTTAATTTCATCATATTTATTTTTAGTACTAAATTTGGGTTCGGGTTCTTTCAGGTTTGTGTACTTTTAGGTTCGATTTTTTTTTTGAGTTTGGGTAATTTCAAATTTGGGCTATTTTGGGTTTAGGCCATTTCGAGTTCAGGTTTTCTAGGGTTCAGGCCATAACTTTTTGGTCAAATCAGTTTCAAGCTTGGGCTTTTTCAGGTGGGTTTTCAGGTTCAGGTTCGGGTTCATTTTGCCACCTCTACTTCTTTCTATGCTTTATATGTTTATTTTTTATGCAATATTATTACATTCTTTTTTGTCTTACTAATGTGTTTTCCTTTGTGGTACCCATTTTGCTTTCATATTTTCAAAACGCTTTTGAAAATTATAAGGCAATGTTACACGTTGTTATTCCTCCAATGCTTGACATGGAATATTTGATTTTCAAAATTAAATCCAAAGATTTTTTTTTAAAATCCCAATATTCGCTAGATCTTCATAGTGCATGCGAGATTTAAAATTTTCTTTGAAACCCAAATTTACAATGAGAAGGCTAAAAGGAAGAGGAAAAGACTACAACAAGGGCTAAGAGGAAAAGGAAGAGACTACAACTAGCCCACCATACCTAGGTTTCTTCTTTTTCTTTCTTTTTTTCTTCTTTTTCTTTTTCTTTTCTTTTGCTGAAATTTTCTTATGGATATGCTCTTGAACACATCAAGCATGTGTATCTAAATCCTTTTGTGGTTAAGAGTGATTTTAAAGCCCTAGACATGATATTATAATTGATTTTTAGAATTATTCAACAATTATCTATTGAAATATTGCTTATATTCTTACATAAAAATAGATTATAATTTTTATCTTGATTTCTTTAGGCGCACAACTAAATAAACCTTAACGATTATCTATTGTTAGATTAGAAATATTGATTTAATTATCTTGGTTATTATTCCTTAGTAGCAGTTTGTGATCAATGACTATAGTCAAGTTTTTGCTGATTGCAATATGAAACATAACCCAAGTTAAACAATTTAATCTTATGTGTTTATTGCATAAATCAACCAATCATTCTTATCATAAAGCTTCTATTAAATTAAATCTAAAAAGCTTGTTCTAGATTATTTAATAGTTAAGGATTAAATAAAAAACTAGTTCTATATGACAACAAACTAAAAAAAGATTAGGGTTGCAGAGCTTGATGCTATCTACAGTTGGTAGTTTTAAGCCGTTGGTAGTTTCAAGAGATAATTAGAGATAATTATGATATTGATTCATGGTTTATGTTTAGTAGTGGCGAATGATTCCTTAACCATACTCTTCATCATTATTGTTACTTTGTTAGGTATAAAAGTTTGTTTTCTTAAACCTTAGCTTTATTTTTACTTTTTATGTCTCTTATTTTATTTGCATCTTAATACAATCAACCCTAATTATAGTTTAATTTGTTTCTTTGGTGAACATTTTTAATATGTTTAGTCATATATTAGATTAGAGTTTTTCATCAATAACTTATAAATTGAGAATAGTCTCTGTGGATACAATCCTTGCTTACAACTATGCACAATAGCAATCATAATTTAATGCAAGGATTTAAGAGATACATTGTTTAGTGTATCATTTTAAGTTTAAGATAAACATTGATAATTTTGAAAGAATTCTGGACTTAATAGAACTATTATTGTCTTAATTTAAAATACAATAGTTATTTGAATACTAAGTGAATGGATTAAATATAAGTGATAATTAAGATTGACGTTATCTAAATTTGGATAAATATTTTTCTTAAAAATTTTAAATTTTAAATTACCATCTTAGATAAATATATACTTCAAAAATTTTTATTTTTAAAGTGAAATATAAAATATAGTTAAAATTATGCTTGTTCTAAGTGTAATTAAAAGAAAATGTCTATGTAGGCATCCACATAAGCAATATTTGCTATATAAACCTGTGTCTTGTTATATTATATTATATATATGATTATAATTTTTTTTTCAAAAAGATATTTAAAAATGACAAGAGAAAAGCAAAAAAATGCTGGAAAATATCTATAATTCTTTTCCATACAGAAAACTGCAATATAAAAAAAATATTTTTCCTAAATATCAATTTATTAATTTTTTAGTGAATTTGTTATAAATTATAATTTATTGAAAATTATAAAAAAATAAATATGTAATTTTTTCTTCTTCAATTTTTTCCTTTTCCTTTCCTTCTCTCTTTATTTATAACTACCTACTATTTCATTTCTGACCACATTAAGGCAGCTAGCATTATTGCTTACCTTCTCCCTTCTTTTCCTCCAATCACCAAAGAAGGAACAAAAGCTTCTCTTCCATTTTTTCTTTTTCTCTTCCTTTCTTCCCTGAACCTGGCAATTGCTGCCTTCGAACACCTACTTCTCGGCATAGTCTTTTTCAACCACTTCTCTTACCTACCTTTAAGCTTTCTTTTTTTTCTTTCTTCTTGTTTTTGCCTCTTTCTTCTCCATCCTCTATATTTTTAGGTGAATTACATAGATAGGCATTTATTTTTTTCAAGGTTTTTTTTTAATCATGCAACTATGACATATACCAAATTATTCATCCTTGTGATAATTGAATGATGTGGCAATGCCATATTATCAGTCAAATACCACGTGGCATTACCAAGTTACTTGACATGCCACGTTACACTATGGATTTTTTATAAAAAAATTTAGAAATTTTAGTAAAATAAATAGCATTTTCAATCATTTAACTTTTTGGAAATTTTCATTTTGGTCACATAACTTTGAAAATTTCACAAGTTGGTCACGAACATTTGTTAAAATTCATTTTATTAGCATATTGGTTTTCATTGTTAATGGTCCGCTGTTGACATCAATTTCATAACATGATTTGATCACTAACATTTTTTAAAGTCACTATAATAAAATATTATTTTGTTATCTGTATTAAAATATCTTGAGATAATACTCAAATAAACATTCGAACTACAAAAAGAAATAGGAAATAGGCATTCAATTTTTCTATTTTATGGAATTAAAACAATATAGGCACTTTTATTTTATTATAATTATGCCATTTCAATTTGAAATTTTGATTAATAAACTCAAACCTCAAAACCATAAATGCATTATCAAGTATTCTAATCAATTTATCCAAAAAAATTCAAGTCATTGTTATAGACAATATTGAACAACCAAAAAATTTAACAGAAATATGAAAACTTTTAAAATGTCAAGGTTCTAATTATGACGAAAGTTCATAGTTTTAATTCCATGAAACAAAAAACATAATAAAAATAAAAATTATTATATTAAATTTTCACATATGTTGTTGATTAAATCATTATAAAGGTTAAATGCTCACAATCAAGACCATAAATATTAATTAATTATATAATGCTAGCAACGAAATTGCAAAATTTTCGAAGTTAAGTGATTGAAGCAAACATTCTTAAAAAGTTATGTGATCAAAAGTATAATTTATTTTTTTCTTTTTAATTTTTAGAATTTTTATCAAAATCCATAATACCACATGACATATTAAATGATGTGACAATGCAAAACGACATCCAATCGATTATGTAGCACTGTCATATCATCCGACCATTAATCTCCAACAACTGGATAATCAATAAAAATGATTTTTTATAATGTGAGAAACTAAATTAATATTTTTCATAAGATAAAAGAAATTCCAAATAGTTAAGTTACTATTTGTTTTAGTTTACTTTTCTTTTTCCAAAACACATCAAATGTCATTTTTGCAATAACAAACAAATAGATGAGGAAACAAATGCCCTTAAAATTAAAAAAAAAAATCCTTAGGAATCAAATAATAATAATAATAATAGATGTTTTCTTTTTAAAAAAATTTCAGAATTTTGAACACAATCATTTCTTTTCAATTT
>JAQSVH010224463.1:21519-32712 GCA_029448705.1 Adansonia digitata
ATACGCAATATAGATGTCATTAGATTTGTAAAAATGTAAAAATATTTCTAAAAATATATAAAATAAAATTTTGAAATGATTTTACGTAGTTAAAGTTAGAAAAATTAATAATAGTGTTAAAAAAGAAAACTTACTAAATATTAATATTCTAGTAGAAAAATTAAGGAATTTTAGAAATTCCACCTCTTATGGTGGAATCTGAAAAGGGAATTTAAGCTACCTATCTTTCAAATTCTAAAAATTTTAAAAGTTATAATTTTTATTTTGGCAAACAAGAAATCTCATTTTAAAATTGAAAAAATATCTTTACAAAAGAATTCCCTCCTTAAAATCCCTCATCCAAGTGCACCCTTAGAGATTTTTGAAATATCCTCAAGAGGGACTTTGAAAGTTTGTTGATGAGAAATTCTCAAAAGAGGCTTTAAAAGTTTTTGAACTAACTTCAAGAGAGGCTTTAAATTTTTTTTTTTATGAAACATCTTTAAGAAAGACTTTGGAGGTTTTGATGAAACGTCCTTAAAAGAGGCTTTGGATTTCCTCAAGAGAGCCCTCGAGGGTTATTGATGAAACATCCTTAAGAAAGGCTTTGGATATATTTGGTTGACATCCTCAAGAGAGTGCGAATGCATGTGGACATGGATGCTTACGAGTGTTACTAGATGTGAGTGGGAATACACATGAGTATGAATGCTCATGAAATGTAGGTAAGCATGATTACACGTGAGTACGACTGTTCTTAAATGCTAATGGACATGAATGGGAATGCACTTCTGTGTAAGTGAATGTAAATGTGAATGTATGTGAGTGCAAATACTTTAAAGATGAAAGCACATGAGTGCAAATGCTTATGAATAAGAGTGCTTGTGAGTGCAATTATAGGTAAATGGGAATGCACGTAAGTGCATATGCTCATAAATGCAAATGGACATGAATGGGAATGCACATGTGTGCAAATGAATATAAAAGTGGATGCACATGATTACAAATGCTTAAGAGTATGAATGCACATGGATACAAATGAAAACATGTTAATGTGGATCCACATGGGTGAAAATGCAGGTGAGAATGGATGCATGCAAGTGCAGTCACCAAGACTAGCTATGATCCAAATGCATAGGAAGCCAGGCAAATGCTAGAGTCGATAATCACATAAATATGCTTAAAGTGAAGTATATGTTGCTCAATTATGCTTAAATGCCTAATCAAATGGTACGTATGAATGATGATACGTATGCTTATGAAGGGTGTAAAAACTGAAACCTTGGGTTAGCTTTTTTCTAAATCTGGCTTAACCTTTCTTGATGGTTTCTCTCTTTAAGTTAAGAGGCTCTTAATCCAGTTTTGCCCCATAACTAGAAGAATTCGTCTCTTTTCATTAAATCTTTTTGTTTAAAATGTTCATTTGATGAAAACTCCCAAGTTACCATGATAATTCAAGTCTCTTGAAGACTAACGATCTCTAGTTAAAAGATTTCCTGGATGGCTATTTGGCTCTTTCATTAAGGTTAAAAGGCCTAAAAAGGGCTTTATCAATCTAAAAAAGCTTCAGATGAAGTGGATTCCCTATTCTTCTAGGCTCAAGATGGACTAGTCCTTATAGAACATGAATTACTTGAAAACTAAACAAATTTGATATGTTAAGCTTTCTACTATCAATACCTCGATTAGCACCAAGATTTGCTGTGCCGAGTTTAGGGCTGTAAGGTTAATTTGGAAAGGTCAAGATTTAGTTCTAAGAGTTGGTCCTTCTAAGGATGAAAATTTAGGATGTTTAAGGATTTTTCGGCATCCCTAAGTTTATTACGATAGTGTTTTCCTTGTCAAGACCTTAGTAATCCTATAAGTGGCAACAAAAATTCTTTATTTTGCTCTAGACAGCCTTTTTTAAGGTTTTCACTGTAAAGCTTTAATCTTTCCATTTTTGATTTTTTTCAATTAATTGCATCATCATGCTTCTTAAGAAAACTTAAAATTTATTAAAAAAAACAATTTCCTAAGGAATGTGTTCATTAATTCCAATGGCAAGTTTGATTGAAATAGGCTTTTTGAGGATGATAATATCGGTCGAGGTTCATGGTTTTGAAAGAAAAGTATATAGGCCCAAATTTAGTTTTTGAGGGTGATCAGCTCCAGGATCATTCTTTCATAGGGGTTTTCATCCCTTTTACTTTTTCAAATGTCGTCATTTCCAGACCTTATGTTCCTTTATTCTTGATTTTTCTTTTACTTTTGCTCTTACTTTTGTTTTTTTTTTTCTTTTTGCACTTGTTGACTTTGCTCTTGCTTTTGGCTCTTTTTTTTTTGACTTTTTGGAGGGAATTCTAGATTTTGGGAAACTTGGTCTATTCTATATTTGCCTTTGATGTCAGATATTTTTCAAATCTCAAAAGTAGGTATAGACCTCATTTTTCTTAAAAGGCATTTGATACCCCTAATGCGGGGGCGAATATTGATCAAGGTTTTTTTTTTGAAAGAACGAATTTGTTTGGCCTAATAAAATAGCAAAAGAAAGTTTTCTAATTCATGAAAGGAAGACGAAAGATGGCCTTTTTTATTTCAAACACAACTATATGAACTGAAGAGTCAATCTTTGGGAAGAAAAATTGTTTTCAAAAAATTTTAAGCATCTCAATCACATGATGTTGCATTTAATCTTTATTTCTTTTTTCTTTTTCCAATTGCATGCCTTCTCCTTTCACTCCACATGCTTGAGCATAGCCTATTTTTTATTTATCATTAATAGGAAATCACATAACATTAAGGTTTAGGCTATAAGGAATATTCTATATTCCATCACTAAAGGTTTGTATTGACAAGGAATTTTTCTAATGTGGCCATGTGGGCTAAGTTTAAAACTGATTCCTTGAAATCTGTGTCTTTTAATTAGTTAATTTTATGCATGGAAAAGCTTAAAAGAGAAATCAAGAATGCCAGCAATCATTAATATTTTCGAGACTTTCGAATATCATGCTTCATTGAACACATGATTCAAACTTCAAAACATGTTAATTTTATAAAAAGATGACAATTCAAAGATAAACATTTTTCACATGACGTATGCTAAACTCAAATGCATCTATTGTCCTAGGTTCACACATCCCATTTCACTTACACAGTTGATCAAGATATAACTATACCGTTTTAAGCAATTGCTGCACTTTTCTCTTTAAAGCCCCACATTCTTACATGGAATGACCTGTACTCCCTATGTGGTAGTCATAAGCAATAGTAGTGTCATGCTCATCTGGGTATAGTGGCTACATAGGCTTAGAACAAATTGAAGAAACCAACTAATCTTGAATGAGCCAAGGAAGTAATTTTGTGTATGATGCCCAGATCGATTTTATAAGGGTTTTACCCTTACTAACCCACTATCTTTTCTAAGTATTCCTAACCCCTTTGGCTAATGGGTAGGTCCAATTAGAGTCATGGACACCAAGTTATGCATCGAAAAAGTTGCTTATGGGCAAAAACTTAAGGATTTTATGCAAGTTTAACCTTAATAGGGTAACCCATTTGGCTTGCAATGTTCAGGTGGTGCCTGATAAAATTCTTTAGTGACTGTCCTTCATAAACCAAGGGTTAGACCTCTTCTCTTTCATTTGTAAGTACCTTATTTCCTTTAGTATTGGGTGTCCCACCTTTTTCAAGCTTTATACTCTTAATTGTATTTTTGATTATTTCCTCAAAAATAACGAAGTCAGCAAAATTCCTTATGGCATTCCCTATGAGCTTGTCATGGAAAAGGTCATGTAATGTCTCCATAGAATACATGACCATCTTTTTTCGTTTAATAATGGATGTACTTATGTTGCCTCCTCCCTCCATCCTTAGGCATATTACCAAAAGGCCTTAGAGGGTTTTCTCTCCATGTTTCTTGAAGACAATCTATTAGGCACTGAATTAGAGATGCGGTTATAGTATGGTCCAAAAAAGGCCTTGGCAAGACTAGTCCATGTTCGAATCTTAGCTATTTCTAATTAATTGTACCATTAAGCAACTACCTCATTCAAGCTATTTTGGAAGCAATGAATTATAAGCTTCTCATTATCCTCATATCCAGCCATCTTTCATATATACATTTAAATATGACCGACAGGATCAATAGTCCCAATATACTTCTCAAAGTCTAGTATTTTAAACTTCAGAGGGATGATTAGGTTGGTCACTAGACTAAGAAAATTAACATCCATGGCCCCAAACCTATCTGTTCCATCTACGACCCTAAGCCTCTTTTCTAGATATTGATATTTTTTTAGTATCCTTGGATGCACTAATAGGTTTCAGACTGTTTGACTTTTCATGCCTTATTGGATGGTCTGCGCCTGAGATTACAAGAGCAGTTGGGAAAAATTTTGTACTTACCCATGGTAACTTAGGAGTAAGTGTGTAATTGTCATCGGGTTCATATAGATGATCGATGTTTTGGCAAGGTTGGTATTCAATGAGGTCATTGCTTTTGAGGTGTTCTTTTTGGGTGAGTGTAGCTCCAGTGTTATCAATTAGATTGGTTTCAGGATTGGCATGTTCCTTTCCTATGTTCATTATCCTAGCTTACCATTTTTCTTTCATGGTAGTGATCATCGTTTCTATTAGCTTCATGACTTGAGCTACATTTTGTCTTGCTACCAAAGCATTTGATCTTATGACTCCTTATATATGAGTTTGAGTCTCTTTATTTAGGCTGATTGCTTGTCTTTCATGACCAATGATTTTAACCAATCTTACACCTCCCAAAAAGACAATGAAGCTTATTTTAGTCAAGTTTCTGCATTGATGGACTATGAGTCTACCACTCAAGTTCGGATGCCATGAATAAATGTATGCATACATGTATGCAAGTAAGTGTAATAAAGGTGATAATGTAAGGTATAAAAAGATAATATAATGTTCCCATGGAAATCTAACCTTTAAGGTTGCAAACAGTATTAGGAGTGATACATGGAATGCATGAAATACACCATCATCGCATCTCTAATACACCTGCCATAGTGCTATGACTTTTAAGGGGAATGAATCCATGCGAATGGACTAATTATGCCTTGAGCCTTATCAAGAAGGCATGACTCCACTAGGGTAAAGATCCCCTTTTACCATGGGCATTATGGTGTTCGCTCACCATTACCCCCGTACCAATTGTCTTTACATGTTTGATGCAAGAAATAATGCATGTGACATGAACACAAGGCAACAAAAGGTTAAAGAATGTTGGCAAAAATTAAAAAAAAAACAAAAATAAATCATAAAAATTACCTAGATAATAGGCATTACAATATCTTAGGTTAAACACAAAGGACTAAAGAAAGTATCACTTTTCTTTTGTGGTACAAATTGACATAAACATTATTTTGAGTCAAAACCTCGGGATGAGGGGGTGTTTTTAGGTTAAGACCTATGACCCATGTGATGATATTTGTTCATCATTACCTAAGGGTGATCAGTGCTAATCCATTAACCAGATAGCATGATGGCTTAACTGAGACAAATTTTATTCCCTAAAAGGCATATACAAGGCTTGAGTAGAATCTTAAATGACAACCTTCGCATGCCATCACTTATAGGAATACAATGGCTACTAGATGTCGACCAGATAGCATAACAACCTAAATAGGTTAAGCTTGCCCTTAACAGGGTGATAAAAAACCTCTCGAGCATAATTGACCAACTAGGTAATGACATTCATTTATTGTCACTTATCGATAGGCATACATTAAGGTATCAATCGGGCAGCATAACGGCTTGACTAGGTCAACTTTACTCCTCTAAAGATAGTATGGAAAACTTAAAAGGAATTGTAGGCAATAACACTTACATGTTTTTAATAAAAACTGATGAGCATTAGCCATCCATCGGATGGGGGCAACACAATGTCTGATGGGGGCAAAACTTAAATGTCAGAAACAATATGCATTCATCATCATCTAAGTAAAATAACAAAACAAATGAGTAAAAGGTAAGAACTATTTCCCTAAGTGTCCTATTCTCCAAGTTATTCTAGTGGCACCTTGGTATGGTTTGGCATAGTGTAGCTCTTACAGCTCAGTAAATAAGATTTAACTTGACATCTAAATCGATATTCGAATTGCTCCTCCCTCTAGTAAGGACAGCCAAGGCACTTCGATCCTAGGCCCATCGCAAGCTTAGTAGAATAGGATTGATTTGATGGATGCATTTCCCTATGCAAATACGGAAGTTTACTTAAGAAAATTAGGTAACTGCATCTAAAAAATTCTTGCTATTCCTAAGCGAAGGCTTACTCACAAAGGCTGATAGCTCACTTCCTTCCAATATTTTGGGCCCTAATTTTACGACAGAGTTTGGTGAAAATCTAATACAATGCAATTGCACAGTGTGGTGGGGAAACACTCAAACCTTTTTTTTGCCCCTTTATTACCATGCTTATTGAATCAAAATTTATTCAAGAGCAAAACAGTCTCTGATTATCACAAAACAAAAATCATGAAAAGTAAAAGATTAGTGAACAAAAATGAAAGGGGCTTACAATTAAATAATGATCGAAAACAAAGAAACTGAGAACTAAGCAAGATACAGCTAGTTGCAGGCCTAAATCTCTAAGTTGGTCCACAATGGAGTCACCAGGCTATTGCCACGTGTCCCTAAAAAAAATCTTCGCAGAGCAAGAAACACACATGACTTAAATATGATATGAAGAAAATATTACAATTCTTAACAAGAAAGTGTTCTCTAGACCGGGACTATTCCTTTGTAACACAAAGGGTGACCATTGGACGAATCACTTATCTAACTAGTCTTGGACGGCCACCACAAATTGGCTAACACTTAGAGTTGCCATCAATCATTTTGGGCTAGGCGTGATCAAATTCCTATTAAAATCGACATTCTGAGTTACGAAACTCAGGACATTAATTCTAAGGTCTACTTGGTCGAGAGATTTGCTATTTAGGTTTGGGAGTTGGTTACATACAAAGATGTATTAACATCTCCACGATGTCAAAATTGGTACCTTATAGCTATGTCTTACATTCTTGGCTTCCTTGGTGTTCACTTGTCATTATTATGATAAAATTCCCTTTTATGCATCAATTTTGTATAAAGTGATAAATTTGTGTTTTCACAAAAATTTTGTACTCATATGTGCCTTAAAGATGTAGGAAACATAGAGATTTTTTTGGCAAAAAAACTTTAAATTTAATTTTGAAAAATCAGATATTTTTTATAAAAAATTAAAGAGATACCGACCTAAAAGATTGCCTTGTAATTTTGAAAAATAATTTGGAAATATGAATGTAGAACCACCAAAAGAAATGTGTTAGTAAGAGAAAAAATGAGATAATATCTCATAAAAGAGATCACACAAAAAGGAACAAGGAGGGACAATCAAAATATATCTTGTAATAGTCATCGGTTATCTAGAAATAACCAAGTTAACAATTTTTTAGATGCATTTAGACTCATAGATTAACGAAGGCTTAAAATGGGTTTGGTTTCTAAAAAAAATTGAAGAAATTGGGAGAAAGAAAATTGGTTCTGAGTGAAGCTTTGAAAAACAAGGTTGGAGTACTCTTTCAAGAAGATAGGGTTGGAGTATCCCAGAAGGCAAAAATTTAGTAATTTTTAGAGAGATGAGATTGACAGACTTAAACTGATAAAGATTCAATAATTTCTTAACAAGATGATATCTTTGGTAATTTTTGACAAAATCAATTATTTATTATTTAAAAACAAGAAATTGACAAAATAGAAATGGTAAATTTGAAAAAAAGCTGTGCCTAGTTCTAAGCCTAAAAGGTTGACACATGTTTTAACTCAATGCAGTTGATTGGAATCATTTAAAGGAATCCAAATGCCTTGAAGTAGAAAATTAATTTTGATAAATTTTGAAATAATGGATAGCATCGCGCTTTCCTATTTTTGATTTTATTCTGGACTGGTATAAAAGTTTTAGTGGTCAGATAAAGTAGCATTGGAAACATGAGTTGATAAGGGTTAATACGAAAATATTCCAAAAATCTTGAAAATTTGCTTTTTGGAAAGGAATAACTTTTTAAGCCAGGTCTAATTTGATACTAACAACATGTACAGGGGATAGAGTGTAGTGGAGTTTGAAAAATCATACTTGACTCATTTGGAATTATTAAATCGCAAACGATACCTTTTCAGAAAAAGAATTTGATAATATTTTTAGAAAAAATATTTTAAAAATCATAAAAATCATCTGCTGTGCTAAAATGGCCCAAACAGAATGTAAACTGCTAATTCAAAGGGTTCTAAATAGTAAAGGTTTGAAAAATCATAACTCCCTTATCTAGAATGATCCAAGGCCAAAAAAGTTGCAGTTCGAAAGGTGATTTAATGCCTTTTAAGGGAAATATCATAAAATTCATGAAAAACTTTTTAGGGTTCAAAAATTATTTTTCAAATTATGATTATAGTGTTGCCAGCATGAAACAAGGGACTTTTTAGATTTTTCAGGTTTCCTAGAACTAGACTTGGACTATGGACATTTAAATGTCTGTGACAAAAAAGGTCAATGATAATGGCTTCACAAGCTTATTTGCACAATCTTATAGCAGTTTGGAATGATGAAATAGCCCCTTAACCATGTCACGAGTAAAAGAACTCTAGATGCAAGACCAAGGCACAAGCAATTTGAGACAAATTAAGAAAACATTTTCTATTATGAACATCAAAACATTTAGCCTTATTTAACCTTTAATCTAGACATGGAAGCTTGGATTTTTCCCAAGATTAGAAGACCAATTAATAAAAAACATTAAATCCATATCAATCCTTATTTATTGAAGTTAATAAATACCTAACTTGGGGGCCTTTTTTAAAAAACAAATTTCTCCAACAAGAAGAAGACATCAAGCAAGCATCTTTAATCTTAAAAAAATCCAAACATGGCATCAAATGACAAGAACATGCTACAACATCAACAAGACATCATTTTTATTAAAGAAACATGTTATACATACAAAAAAAGCACAGATGATGCATGAACATACATGAGCATGTTATTTGATGCATAAAACATGATATGAGCATAGAAAAAAGTTTCATAATGTAAACACATGCTAGAAATTCATAATAGCATAAAGATAATATTTTTAGGGAAAGTAAATGCATAGATATGTTAAAATGTATTTTATAGAGGCATGGAGTAGGATATGGACATAAAGAAACATGTTTTCATGACATTAACATGGACTGGAAATTTCAAGACAATATAAAGACACGATTTTTAAGAATGAATGAGTGACAAGGCATCAAGGAAAATGCATGGACCCCAAAAAAATTCATAGTTGCATGCAAAGGTCACTAACATGATGTAGACCATGAAAATAACAATAAAATAAAGGAATAAGTTGAGAAAATATACAAACAAGAGTTCCAACAACTTTTCCTCTATAAAGATTAGCTTTTTCCAAGTAAAGAGATTACTTTTGAAGCATTTTTTTACTTGCTATGAGTTTACAAGAAGGAAAAAAAGGCAAACATGGCTTAAAATAATGTTTTAGAGGTGTTTTTTGTGGCTAGTATGGAAGGCTATGAAAAATGGGAATGCCTTGAGGTTTTTTTTAAGCTATTATATGTAGAGAAATGTGTGAAACTGAGTGTGTATCCTTTTAGTTGAGCCAAAGTTAGCTTATATAGCCATGATAAAATGCAAAAAGTAAGGGCATTTTGCGGTTTCAGCTATCCATTATTTCCATTGGCTTGCTCGACAAAAAACAATGGATCAATGCCACTTTATGTAGTTGAGCCATGAAAAAGATCAATGTTGCCCTCTAACAAATTGAATTAAGTCATGGAAATGTCTTAAGCAATGGCTATTTGGGCCTCAAAATTTAGTTTATGCAATTATAAGGTTTGATATGAGTTTGGATGATTTTTTGTGCCAAAAATATGGCTAAATCGAAATTTTGGATCAATGGTGCAAGATTGAAAAATGCCATAAACTGGGCAATTTTGCCTATCAGTACAATAAAATACATTTTTTATCGATGCATAGAATAAATTTTGCCTAGATGTATTGATACATTGAGGCTTTTACCTATACAACCATTTTTGTATCGATACAGTTTGGCTAAAAATCATGATTTTAACTACTTTCAAGCCTTATCTCAAGACAACAAGCCAATGTATCAATATATGAAGCAATGTATGGATTCACTGACATTTTATATCGATACAACCTATAAAATTTAAATTTTTAATGACATAGAGGCCTTCTATCGATGCACCAAGACCCTGTAGCAGTACATACATAAAAAATATGACTTTTACACACTTGTGGCTCTCTGAACACCTTGCCATAGCTAGGAATGATAGATGACTATTCGCTGCTTGTCCAAATGGCTTTGATGATGCCTTGAATAATAATCTTTGATGCCTTGGATGATGGCCAGACAAAATAACGTGTCTACAGTTACACTATAGGGTTTCATTAAAGTTTCAATTTTATTAGGATTCATGTAGTTACTGCAATAGTTGAGTGCCAATTCACTTGGGCTCCAACTAGGTTTACTAACATGCCAGCTTTAGGTGTTAATAAAGTCAGGAAGGGTCATTAGCAAATATAGAAATATTTATGGTACGTTTGGTTCATTGGAATGGAATAAAGCTTTAATGGAATAACTATTCTATAGGAATGGAATTGCTATGGCAATAATTTGGTTTAGTGGAGTTAAATACTATAGGATTTAAATCCTTGACAAAGAGGATTCAAATTTCTTAGAGCAATTTTGTATTCCACCCAAGGCTATAATAGCCATTCAGTGAGGGAGGCGCTGGACACTGAATGGCTATTCTGTGACATTAAAATAAAGTCAAAATTAGCTATTCCATGAAATAGGCATTCAGTGAACCAAATGGCCACATCACTGTAGCATATCGAATCAACCCATAATGAAATACCTATTACAATGAAAAATACTACTAGAGTGTCCATGCATGGAAAATAACCCTTTATCTGAATTAAGTTGTAAAAATTATTTTCATCCATCAAATGATTTTCTAAATTTTTTCCCTAATTTTCCTTTAATTTAATTCAAGTCAACTTTCCTACAAGCTATTGTACATAACTTTTTAAGTCCCTTCGAATGAGTTATAAATTTTTCTTCACTCATTGCTTGGAACACCTTTATTTAATGATTAGGGTATATTACTTCCAATTTTTGAATTATAAAATGATTTTCTCTTTTTTTT
>JAQSVH010224485.1:0-13495 GCA_029448705.1 Adansonia digitata
CCCCGGATACCTTGGACTACACCATTTGATGCCACATCTTTGTATTTACCTTTGATATGATCCTTAGGCCTTCTTGAAATCCTCAAAATACTTTTTCACTGGGCAACAACAATCACCGACCCCTCTTACGTCCATGCTCCATTTTAGCTTGGACAAAATACAGTGTCTACAGACAAGATCCTGATCGACAATGATAGTGTCATTGAAGTACTCCAAGGGGTAGCTTTTTAAAAAGTAGGATATACAAGTGGTGACCTGCATCCATCATTACCAACTAGCTTATTCTAGTAAAAAGGTCCATAACCTTGCCAGTCATATTAGGTGATGGAGAGCACATAACTAAAATAATGGTCAATTTTTTAGTAGTTGACAGACCTTCAACATACAACATTATTCTTGGGTAGCTCATGATAAAGAAAGCAAAGCTGATAATCACGATGTATTGCCCAATGGTAAAGTTTCCAACCCTCATAGAAATGAGGTACATGAAAGTCAATTAGACTATTACTTAACATTGCATTTAATGTCCATAGAGCTAACCAAAAAAAGTGATAATACCATTGATAAAATTCTAAAACCATGACAAAAGTAAACTGATAGTTAACACTATTGTCCCAACCAATCTAGGCACATCGACCTTTGACAACCTAGACATCAGGAAGATCTTTATTATCCTAAACCCAGCCGGCCTAAAAAACCTTAAAAATCTCCATATACTTGCTAAACCCAAACTTGTTCATCATGATAAGAAGTTCGCTAGAGCTAAAAGCAAAGAACGACTTGATAAGTTTTTTGCACCACAACACATACGTCTTTACTTGGTTGACCATGAACATGCTTGGCATCAACACAGATAATAATGCACACTTTAAATGTTAACCAACATACAAAGCTAAATAAATAGAAGAAATGCAAGTTCACCCCTAATTGTAGGATACATAAAGCAAATTATGTACCTAAAGTGGTTAGCAAATGTAGTGATGGTGAAAAAGGCAAATGACAAATGGAGAATGTGTGTCGATTTCACCGATCTTAACAAAGCTCATCTTAAAGACAACGACTCATTGCCAATGATAGACCGCCTGATCGATGTTTTAATGGGACAATGATTCTTTTTCATCAGGAATGCCTTTTCAAGTACAATCAAATACAAATAAACCTGCAAGACAAAAAGAAAATGATTTTCATCACTGAAAAAGATTTTTTTGCTACAAGAAATGCCCTTTAGACTGAAAAATTTTAAGGCTATTTATCAGCTTTTGTGAACAAAATCTTTTAAAAGTCAAATTGGGCGTTATATGGAGGTATATGTCGACAATATGCTCATGAAAAGTGTGTTAACTAGCAACTTATCATTGACCTCAAGGAAACCTTCGAGATCCTACGAAGATATAACACAAGGCTAAATCCCTCAAAATGTACGTTTGGAGTGGCAGCTAGGAAGCTTTTTGGTTTTAAAGTTTCTTTTAAAGGAATCAAAGCTAACCCAGAAAAGATCAAGGTGATCTAGGAGATGTCCCTACCAAGGTCAATAAAAAAAGTAGAGAAACTGACAAGAATAATTATGGTATTCAATCGTTTTATTTCAAAATTGGTTGACAAATGCTTGCACATATTTAAGCTACTCAAAGAACCTACCAGATAAAAATAGACAGAAGAGTATTAGTAGGCATTCGAACAACTGAAGCATTATCGTTGCTAGCCACCTTTATTGGCAAGCCTGGTGATCCCTTATTCATTTATCTTACAGTGTCAGATGAAATAATCGCTGATGTTTTAGTGAAAGAAGATAATGATACACAATGACCCATTTACTACGTAAACAAGGCACTTCAAGCAAGGGAGATAAACTACACGAGGAAAGAAAAATTAGTCTACGTATTCATACTAACAGTTAGGAGATTACGCTAATGCTTTCAGGCACACCCTATCAGAGTGCTTAGAAATCAACCTTTAAAAGATGTTCTACAGAAGGTCGACTCAGCTAGAAGGATGATTGGGTGGAGCATTGAACTAAGTGAGTTTGGACTAACATACTCTCCTAGAAGGGTAATCAAAGCATAAGCACTAGTCGACTTCATTGCTAAATGAACTTTCTTAGTGCCCATTAAATCTAAACAAGTTATCATATCACCTACAGTTAAAAAAAACTTGGTGACTTAATGGCCGCCCTCTAAATGATAGAAAGTAGCAATTAGATATGTTGGAAATTATAAGCTGGCAGATTATCAGGAAATGAAAAATTAGGCATTGGTGTTCTTCTAATCAGTCCTAGTAGGTAAGAATGGTATTATGCCTTGTCTTTTGAATTCTCAACCTTAAATAATATCACTGAATAAATAGAATTGATAGCTGGGATAGAGCTGGTAAGAAATCTTGGAGCTATTCATTTAAAAGCTTATATAGATTCCTAATTGGTGGTGACCATATTAATGAACCATATGAAGTCAGGGATCAAACACTGGCCAACTATCATAGTGTAATCTCTGAGCTCGCCTTTGCTTTTGATCAGATATTGTTCAAATAGATCCCTTGCAAGCAGAATTCCATAGATGACTTGATGTAAAAAATGGCGAGCAGCCTAGAAGTCATGAACAAAGATAAGATTCTACTTGACTCTGCCTGAACGCTAAGGTATGATCAATACATCCACGAATTGGCAACAGATGCAAGTGATAATTGGATGGCACAAATATTGGTATTCCTCCAAGCCAATAGCCCCAAATGACCCACTACGAAAAAGATAGCTAGGAAAAAAAGGCTACCAAGTATGCTACTATCAATGGCATTTTGTACGTGAAATCTTTTATCTAATTTTGCTTAAGTGTTTAAACTTAAGTGAGGTAGATTATGTGTTTAGAGAGATCCACAAAAAAAGTCTACGAGAACCACTTATGGGTAAAGCTTTATCATAAAAAGCACTCAAGCAAGGGTTTTCTTGGCTAACCATGTCGAAGAATGCCACTAACTTGGTAAAACAGTACAACAAGTACTAATGGTTTGCCAAGATACCTAGGCAGCCTAGGAAAGATTAAAGCATATTTTCAACCTATGGCCTTTTCGCGTATGAGGTATCAATCTATTGGCCCTATTTTTGTCATTGACATCATAGGGGTAATTGCTAGTGGTAACCTGTGACAATTTCACAAAATGGGTAGAAGCAGAGACCGTAGCTACAATAACATACAAAATCATGAAAAGCTTCATATGAAGATTTATTGTCTATCAGTTTGGAATATTAAATGTCATCGTAGCTGATAATAGGAAACAATTGTAGGGAAATTAACTAAATTTTTTTGTGAAAAATTTCACATAAGGCTAGTGGATGGTTCAATCATCTATCTTCAGTCTAACGGATAGGTCAAGTCCACGAATAAAAATATATTCCAGCCGTTAAAAAAGAAGTTAGATGATGCTAAAAGAGCTTAGGCAGAGAAGACATTTAGAGCACTATGGATGATCAGAAGGATAAAATGCCAAGCAATCGATGCCATACCTTTTAGTTTGGTCTATGGCATCGAAGTAGGAAATTGACAGAGATCGATGTCTAAAGCATTTCGGACTGCTAATGTCGATTATGAGCTTAACGACTTGCACTTAAAAATTAATCTAGACTTATTGGAAGAAAGCAAAGAGGATTCCCAACATGAATAGCAACCAAGGCACAGCAAGTGTTTAGATATTACAACAAAAGAGTGAAACACAGCTAATTCTAAGCCGATGACTTAGTTTTATGAAACTACGAGGTGAGCAGGCTAGCAAAAAGGAAAAAATTGTCTCTAAACTGGGAAGGCCCTTATTAGGTTGCTAAATTCATAGGATTAGGTGCCTCTAAGCTGATGGACATGATAAGAAGATATTTGCCAAATACTTGGAATGCTGTCCATCTCAAAAAATATTACTTGTAAACTCAAAACTCATCGAGGTTATTCAGCAATGAGTTTATGAATTTCCTTTGATGATAAGTTTATAAGCCACTTTTATTTGCTAAAATGTTAAGCAGCCTACCACAGTCCACTTATATAATTGCAAAAAAGGCTAAAATGTCTATAAAAGACTAAATAAGACCTCATATGGTTTACCAATTAAACTATAAGGTCGCCCAGGCCAATGTAAAGTAAAAAATAGTTTTTCGTCTTACACTCAAGATATTAAACACTTGTTTTAAACAAATAAATAATAAAAGAGTGCTCCAATAAATAATAGTCAATTCCATTACTTCGTAAAAATATTACATAAAAAGTTTAAAATACAATCACTTAGAAGGAATATCCCTGGTCGCTTGGTTGACCCACACTCTCTCTTTTTCTTGTAAACCATCTTCATTCTCAATAGCCTCCTCAACAAGTGCACGAGTAATGAAGGCTATTTCTTCATAACATATTTTTTCTATGTCCTCTTGATACGACTTTAATACATCACAACTTTTAAGAAAAACAACAAGTTAGGAAAACTTGATATCTCTTAATTCCAAATGTCCCTTTAAGAGTTGCATGCCATACAAGGCACTTTACTTTTACTCCTTACCATAGGCTAGCAGTTAACCCAAAAAAAAATCTTTTTAAATGTTGAGCTCTTTCTATAGCTGAGAGTCTGTGCCTACCACCTGCAACTCTAACTCTGAAATTTTGGTAGTTGCCATCATTAGCTTTGAGTCATGATTGGCTTAGGCCTTCTTTGATTCCTCCAGTTCCTTAGACAACCTTTCAACATTAGCTTTAGCCAGTTCTAACTCGCCTTTCATGCTCTCAAAATTGGCCTTCAAATTTGACTTCTCCTCTTACGCCTTTAAAGTAATATCATTATATGCTTACTTTTGGAAAAATCAATCTGTCAACCTGAGCCTATAGTTCTTGTACCCTCACCTTACTGGTAATGGCCTTCTTTCACGCATTTTCATGGTTAACTATAACTTCCTGCATTTGGCGAAGATTACTTAAGTATGTAAAGCTTAAGTACAAAACCTTGCCGTAACTTGTCAAATTATAAATAAAGGAAAAAAAAAAGAAGAAAAACTACCTCTATTACGTGGGTAAGGGTAGACACCAAGTTCACAGTAGGATTCCTAGTTAGCAAAGACTCTATCTCTATTTATAGATGACTTCGTTAGCCCATTTACAGGTAATTTCCTATTGTTCAAAATATTTATTCTTAGAGTAGGGTTGTCCCTCCATGAATGTAGGGAAATTCTCGTAGAGCTCGATCCACTTGACCTACTTAATGATAAAAAGATCCTAAAAGCCACCTTGCTTGATGATGATGGAATAGTTACAGACTCTTCTTGACTTGTAGAAACTAGCATGGATTCCACAGGAAAGATACTAGCAAGAAGTGTAACTCCAACTAGAGTTATGGAAGCAATGATTAACTTAAAGGATACTCTCTTTTGAACAGAGAAATTGCCCTCAATATCTTTGACCTTCATTTTTCTTTACTCTTACTCTTCGCGCTAGTAGCTTGCCTAGCCTCACGTTTTGCTAATGCAACATAAAAAGCAGCATCCATCGCTGTAAAGAAAATAATTATAATTTAGGTTAAGAAAAACTAAGTTATGAAAGTCAAAACGTCACCAACATATACCTTCTGAGATCTTACTAATTGGCATCTCTTTCGATGTTTAAAAATTACCCTCCACCTCCACCATAGTCCTAAAAGGGTCTACACTCAACCCAACAGTCGACCTAAGCCTATCACCTATGTTAATCATATTCATAGGTGATCCGCTTATGGAACTAGAATCTGCAAAAGTAAATCAATTCAAACAATCTATTTTACCACTACAATAACACTAAATATAATAATCTTAAATCTTGCCACAAGTTTGGACGTGCCTACAGCTTTTTCATTTAGCGAGGTGAGCAAGATTCTCTAAAAGATGAATAGCGTTGACACTAAGAAAATACTATTGAATTTTTATAGGGATCAAAAAACCCATCCACTTAAATTGGCAACTCATGAAGTATTACTTTTGCTTTTTCTCCAATTTGTTAAAGGTCGCCTTCATATTGCTCACGAGGGAAAAATGATCCTATTCCACCGTGAAACCCCACTCAACACTTGACTGTTTCCTGACAAGTAAAAACTAATCATTGGATACATGGGCACATCTTTTTATTGGCAAACTAAAGATAATACCAACAATTATCTTGTCTTTCCAACGAAAACAAGTGCTTGGTCACTTGACAAAAGGAGTTCACCCTTTCTCCTTGTAAATGAAAAAGTATGTTACCAACATCACCTAAGCATTTGGTTTTAATTGATTGTGAGATATCATATACCAATTCAGCACTTAACAAAAGAAAGGGTCGAGAGGTAAGTGAAAACCTTTTTAAAAATATGCAAGTAGAAGGGTAACGTGTTTCCCTTAACTTTAGTTAAGAGTCACCCGGGTAGTGGGTTTGATACTTCATATTACCCAAAATTGAACTCTCAATCCATCAACACTGCTTTCACAGTCGCCATAATTATAACACTATTTAATGCATCTACCCAACTAGTATTAATTCTTGTAACAAGAGATGACATCTCATCATTTCTCTCTCTCTACTTAACAGTGGTAGAACTCTAGGTCTACCCTCCTTCTACTAATAGGCCTTTACCCCTTATCAAATTAGTTTTAATTCTTAAATCAATCCCCCTTCCATCAGCATAGAAACCTCCTCTTCTAACTCTATGGATGGTTGATCATTTGACTTATCTATGGCAATGTTTTTCATAATAAATAGTTGTCTGACAACCTTCCTACCACTAACCTCAAGCTAGCTTTTCCTCATGATGGATTTCAAAAGATATCGAGACCGATGGAAGACCATCTAGCAACATTCAAATTGATAAAATATAGAACCTACCCCATATAAAAAGAAATAAGGAAGAATATCTTACCTAATTGATATTTTAAAAAGTGTAACGAATGAAGACTTGTAAAAATAAAAGTCAATGAAAAGAACCTTAAGATATCACCACTAATTACAAAAATGGACAAAAAAACTAAGGTAGAAAACTAAAATCACTTATAAGAATACAAAAGAAAAATTAGGCCTATTAACAGGGAATATACTGGTGCGACTATAATTGTCATGTCAATTCCAAAGCTTTGCCATATATTCACTATTGAGTGGAGCTATTTAATTATGGCAGTAATTGTGGTCTTACCTACGTAAATTAAAAAAAAGAATTTAAAACTAGAAAAAGGCAACCTACAGATCACCATTATGGGTAGACAATCATCTGCATCGCATTTCAGTCCAACCGCTAGGTAATCTAAGGGTCGTCATACTCAATAAGTAGTCACATTTAGTGAGTTCGAATTATTCTTGTATGGGCTATGAATGGTCACTTTATAACTATCCACATCCCTATAGGGCAATTATTATACCTATTAGCTAAAAGGGACAATACTCAAGATAATAACCTTTTATGATAATACCTTAGATATGCTTAATTCTCATCTTTATCTAAGGATGTTCATCCACATGTAAACCCTATCTTTAAAAAGACTCAGATAGTGAAAAAACATTCAACAACTATTATAAAATGGTATAATAGCCTACTTGTAGGTAGGACAGATACAACCCTACTTTACTTATCTCTTTCCTTTCAACCTTTACAGATTTAAGCATCAGAATATACCACGAAGTATAAGCTCCAATGCTCTCTAACTTTTTTGTCTCACTGACCCATTATTGAAGCATTAGTAGTAGCCAAAATATAATAATATCAAATTGCATACAAAATAATAGTATTTCCTTACTACAATTTCAAATTAATTAATTAATTGTATTAATAAGCACCTTATCTAGACCTACTTATGGACCAAATTAAGTCAAGACTTGAAATATTTTAGATTAAAGCCTAAGCCTAAATTTAGCCCAATCTAACAGCTTAAATTACTATTTAAAATATATTAAAATACTAAAAAATCATTTGTATACTAATATTTATATATTTTATAATTAAATTTAAATAAAAATATCATTTCGCATATATTTTTTTTTCCTTTGCATATACACATTTCATGCCATCTTAGTTAAATTTTCCATGAAAACCATGACCTTTACAGGAAAGCATGCATCTTTAAGCTTGTTTTGATGATTTTGTGTGATTACAATACTTGGATGTTGCTCGGATGCTTAAAAATAATATTTTTCAACCATTGTTCCATCGGTTTTTAACATTCTTTATCACTATTCATGCATAAAACCTGATGATGTCTTGTTTTCTCGAGAAGTTTTAATGTTCCCTTAAGCTTGATGATGTTTGTTTGAGCTTGATGACATCAAAATACCATCTTTAATGCTGTAAAAAACTTTCTATGACTTGTTTCATGCTATGAAAGATTATCTCATAGGCATGTACCACCTTTGATGTTAATATGACTATCCTCTTAATTGTTTATACATTTCTCCACATTTCTTTCATTTGTAGCATGATTCATGTTACAAAGATGTTGCCTTGTGGTTGTTCCAACATATGTTTGCCTTGAATGCCATGTTTATGTGCTTTACATGATTAAAAATGATACCTTGATGCTTTTCTTAGGTTTCCATTTAACTAAAAAACTGATTTAAAAAAACCAAGTTAAGTCTATGTTACCTCCAACACATGGAGAATAGCAAGTATTTAATGTTTTCACTAAATTGCTCTTCTAATTTTAGGGATAAATCAAGCTTCCAAATTTGGATTCATGGTTAAATAAGCTTAAAGATTCTAGTTTTCAAAACAAAAATTAGCATTTTACTTACTTTAAAATGTTTATGCCTTGATCTTGAGTTTAACACCTTTATGTGTGACATGGTCTTTTTCATCATCCCAAACTACTCCAAGATTGTACAAATAAGTTCGTGAATCCCATTTCACCCAGTCCTTGCTGTTATAGATGTTGGGATATCCATGGCTCCAGCCCAGACCTAAGGAACCTGAAAAAAATTCTATTATTTTTGCTTTGGCAAAATTGTAGTCCAAATTTGAAAAATTATTAGCAAGCCCTAAAACATTTTTCTAGAATTTTCTTATACTTTTCCTTTAAAGGGCATCGAATTATCTTTCAAATGGTATGTTGTTCGGCTTAGGATCATTTTGGATGAGGGAGTTATGATTTTTCAAACTTCTTCTATCTGGAACCCAGAGAACCAGCGAATTACATTCTGTTTGGGCCATTTCAGCCCACCAAACTATTTTTCTAATATTTTCCTAGAAAGTTTGTAAAATTCCCTTTTTGAAAAGTATTATTTGCAATTTAATGATTTCGAATAATTCCAAAATAGATTTTTAAACTCTATTATGCCTTTCCCTTACATATGATGCCAATGCTGAAACAAGCTGAACTTTAAAATTTAATTATGCCTAAAAAGTGATTTTCTAGGATTTTTGAAATATTTTGGTAGTAATCTTCATCAAGTTAGCTTTCCAATAATACCTCGTTCACCCCCTAAAGCCTTCGCATGAACTCAACATTAATTCAAAAGAGGAGACAGCACGATGCTATCCTCTAACTTTGAAATTAAAATTAACCTAATTTTCCAAATCACCTTTATCAAGATGCTCGAACATCTCAAAAATGCATCCAATTGATTACTCGTGGAGTCATATACTACAATGCAAGCCCTTTATACTTGAATCAAGGCTAAAACAAAAAGGTAATTTTATTCAAATTCTTGATGTCTATTTTTAAAATACTTTTTTCACTTAAAATATTCCTCTTCTCTATAAATATCTAAATTTTCACCAATGAGGATACTACAACCCCACCTTTTCGAAGGGATATTCCAACCTCATTTTTCACTTGAAAACCCAAATTTTCTTTCTCTCATACCTTCCCAAGCCTTTTAACTGAGACCTCTTTTCTAAAATATCTAAAATCTTCACCATTGGGGATATTCCAACCATACATTTTCAAAAGGATGGTCCAAACCAGTTTTTCAATGAAAAACCCAAATTTCTTTCTTTTAAACATTCCTAGGCCTTTTAACCAAAACTTCATTTCAAAAACATAAAAAATCTTCACCATTGGGATACTCCAAACTCGCCTTACTCAACCCCTACTTTCCATTCAAAATCTAAAAATTTTCTCTCCAAGACATCTTGAGCCTTTCTAATCAAAACATCATTTTCTCACACCTTAAGAGACCATCAAGTCCAAATGCATCTCAAAATTGTAATCTCAATTATTCCTCAATAATCGAAGGCAATTATTAGATACATTTCGACCATCTCTCATTTTCTATATTTCTATGTGTTTATTTTTTGTGTAATATTATTATATTCTTTTCTATTTTATTAACACACTTCCCTTTTGTGGTGTCTATTTTGCATTCTTATTTTCAAATTGTTTTCAAAAATTACAAGACAATGTTCCGTGTCGGTATCTCTCTAGTACCTAACGAAATGTCTAAATTTTCAAAGTTAAATCTGGAAATCATTTTCATAAAAAATCCCTATGTTCCCCACACTTTTAGGGTGCATACATGATTTAAATTTTTTTCAAAATCTGAATCTACAATTTTCACAAAAAATCATGCATTTAAAGAGGATTATATCGAAATAATGATAAAGTGGAACCGATTAAATTGAAATCAGAGATATGGTTATTGGGTACTGATTTGGGCATCCTAAGGGTGCTAATCCTTCCTCACGTGTAACCAAATCTCAAACCCAAACTATGAATCTCTAAACCTTGCTGACCTCAAAATCAATGTTTCAAGTTTTGTAACTCAAAATATTTTTTTCAATAGGCATCCAATCATGCCTAGCCCAAAATGATCAGTAGCGACTCTAAATTTTTGGCCACTTTATGGCTGCCATCTAAGACTAATTGGACGAGGATTCATCTTTCTTTTACTACCATCTCAATATGCCTAATCCAACTTCTGATCAAGGGATAACCCAAAGCAATCCCAACTAATTTTGATTCCTTTTAAATAGCACACATCACCTTCGAGTGATTCAGATGGGCGTTGTGCCTGAGTATGAGGGCGTTGTGCCCGTGTATGGGGACGTTGCGATAAACATGTTTAATATTTAATTTATTACAATACATAATAGTAAGAGCTTAAGAATAAGCTCTTACCCAAACTAAATTGGACCTTCAATCCGAGTTTTAGTTTTATACAAGATACATATCTTAGCCTTTCTATCCCCAAAGACTCTATGATGCACTGTAACCTAAAAATTTAAGGTAGTTTCCACAAAATAGTTTCATACATAAAGATATTAAGATATTTTCCCAGTATGCATGTTTTGTTACATTAATATTTAAAAAATGCTAAATATTTTTTTGTTGATAGCTCTAACACTTACTTCTTACTACAGAGCGGTTCAATAAGGTAATTTATTCATTAGTGATTAATTCAAGCTCAGATATAATTTTGATTTGCTATTTTAATATTTCTTTAAAGATCATTTTGTTTTTATTTTTATTTTGAAGTTTTCAATGCTTTAATGTTAGATTTAAGTGATAAATTATGATAAACGAAAGATTCATTTTTTTATTATTCTCATTACTTTCTTTGCTCAAGGCATGGATAAGTTTATCTGAACATGTTTCAGATTCAATTATGTTATTGACTTTGTTTACATTTCTTCTTCAAATTTCTCAATCTATCCATGATGATATTATTACATTACTATAATGATTTGTGTGTCCAATTTTAGGAATAATAATTGTCACCACGTGCCAACCTTCAAAACTTCGGATGATCCGAAGGGCATAGCATGCTTGAGTGAATCGCCGGCCATGGTCGAGCCTTTGAGTTACCTCTTGATCGAGATTTGGGTTAGGCATAATAATATGAAGGGGAGAAAGACCGTCAAGTGAATCGCTCATCCAAATACTCTTAGATGGCTACCATGAAGTGGCTATAAACTTAAAGTTGCCACCAATCATTTCAAGCTAGGCAAGATTGAATGCCTATTGAAAATAATATTCTGAGTTATGAAACCCAAAACATCGATTTCAAGGTCTACAAAGTTCAAAGATTTATTAGTTGGGTTCGAGAGTTAGTTACGCATGGAGAAGGATTAGTATCCCCATAATGCTGAAATTGATACCTATTAATTATGTCTCACTTTGGTCTCGATTAAATCAGTTCCATTTAGTCTTTATTTAGATATAATTCCCTTTAATGCATGAAGTTTTGTAAATTTAGATCTCAATATTTTTAAAAAAAAAATTAGCTCATCTATGCACCTCAGAGATGTGAGGAACATAGGAATTTTTCTAAAAGCGATATCTGGATTAGATTTAAAAATTTGGGATATTCCGTATTAGGCAATGAAGAGATACCAACATAGAACACTGTCTTGTAAATTTTATTGAAAAAAATTTAAACATGAATGCACGATAATCACTACAACATGAAAGAAGTTAGTAAGACAAAAAGAAAAAAAGAGAAATATAATAATATCATGAACAAGCAATCGCAACAAAAGAACGTCAAAAAAGGGGACAATCGAAATGTACCTCATAATTACCTTCGATTATTGAAGAATAACTGGGATGACAATTTTGAAGATTAGTCTAGATTTGGTGGTAATTTAGAGAGTCAAAGATGATTTTAATCAAAACAGTTTGAGGCATCCAGAAGAAAATTTTTGGATTTTTTCAGGTAAAAAAGGGTTGGAGTGTCCCTTTGAAGAGGTGAGGTTGGAGTATCCCCAAAGATAGAGTTAGGAAAATATTTAGGAATAAAGAGAAATTTTGAATTTTTGATAAAAAATAGGGTTGGAGTATCTCTTTGGAGTAATGGCATTGGAGTATCCCTAAAATTAAAAATTTTTTATAGCTTAAGATAAAGCTTAAGAATCTTGAAGGTGGATCCAAAATGAAAGTTTAAGTTTTAAGTCAAAAACGGTGTTAGAGTATCCCCTCGATGCAATAGAGTTAGAGTATCTCTACTAGCGAAAATTTTAATACGGGGAAAGAGATACCTAATATGAAGTCATTTTTTTATTTTGGCCTTGATCCAAGTTTAAAAGGCTTTTGTTGTGGGGAAACTCATCAGGTGCATTTCGAGACATTTGAATGTTTAAATAAAAGGAGATTTGAAAATTAAGTTAAAAATAGGGGATAACATCAAGTCATCTCCTTTTTAAATTTATTTAGGGTTCATCCAAAGGCTTTAGGCAATGAATCAGGTGTCGTTGGAAAGATAACTCGATAAGGTTTAATGTAAAAATATTTCAGAAATCCTAGAAAATCACTTTCTAAGTGAAATTAGTTTTTGAAATTAGGTTTGTCTTGACACTAGTAGCATAAGTAAAGAAAAAACACACCCAACTTTGAAAAATTGTTTTGAGCTTATTTGGAATTGTTAAATCATGAACTATATCTTTTTGAAAAAAATTTCATAAACATTTTAGAAAAATATTTAAAAAGTTTAGAAAAATCATCTTGTTAGATCTTTAAGTGGTGAATGAAATCAAGAGGGGGTGAATTGATTTCACAAAAATTTGATAAATTAAAATTTTGATAAACAAACTTGTGAAATCCACTCAATAA
>JAQSVH010224558.1:0-13489 GCA_029448705.1 Adansonia digitata
CAGGAAATGTATTATTTGTAATTTTTTGATACCAAATGAGTCGGAAATGATTTTTCAAATTTTGACACACCTTGTCCTTCATATGCTCTACCAGCAGTGAAATTAATCCGAACTTGAAAATTTATTCTCCTGGAAAATGACTTTTTGAGATATTGGGAATATTTTTTGATTGATCATCATCAAGTTACCTTTCTAACGGTATCTTGTTCACCCTCTAAAGCCTTCAACCAATTTAGAATAAATTCAAAAATGAGAATTATGCGATGTTGTCCTCGATTTTTGATTATGGTCAAAATTAAGTTATTTTCCCGAGCTTCATCTTGAGACATTCGAATGTCATCATATCATCTCGATCAACTTTGGGAACATGCTTTGACCTCCCACATGCTCGTATGAAGGCATAAATATATATGTTGTCTACATCTTTACCATCCTTATTCATAATAATTTCTTTTGCCAAAATAGTCAAAACGCTCGCATATTTCCTAAATCATAAAGTTTTGTCAAATTAAGTTTTCCAACTCGATTTCTTTAACGAGTGTCAAATATGTCACTTTTAGGGATACTCAGACCTTGACCTTTCGAAGGGATACTTTAACCCCACTTTTTAAAATTATCGAGATTAAAAAATCTTCGTTTGTCAAAATAATTTGTTATCCATGGGGATACTCCAACCCCGACCTTCTGAGGGGATATTCTAACCCTACTTTTTAAAATTGTCAAGATTTAAAAATCTTCCTTGGTCAAATTTATTTATCATCCGATGGGATACTCTAACCCTATCTTTCTAAGGTGATACTTTAACCCTTTCTTTCAACTATAAGTAAGATTTTCTCCTTCCCGGACTTCCATGAATGTGTCAAACAAAGCTCGTTCAATCAAGAAACCCATATGCATCTCAAAAATTGTCGATTTGGTTATTCCTAGATAATCAATGCCACTTGCGAGATAAATTCCAATAGTCTATCTGTTTTCTTTATCATTGCATTGAATGATCCATGTTATGTTACTTCATTTGTTGCCTTACTAACGTGATTGCTTTGTGATGATTATTTGCATTCATGTTTTACAATCATTTCAAATAAAACCAAAGGTAATATTCTGTGTGGGTATCTCTTTAGTGCCCAAAATGGAATATTCTATTTTCCAAAGTAAAATCTAGAGGTTATTTTTATTGAAAATCTCTATATTCCTCATCTCTCTAGGGTGTATATGAGACTAAATCTTTTTCATCAAAACCTGGATTTGTATTTTTATAAGATTCATGCATTAAAAGAGGGTTATATCAAAATTGTGATAAGGTAAGATCAAAAGAATTGAAACCGAGATAAGATATAGCTAGTAAGGTACCAATTTCGGGTGTTGCGAAGAGGTTCATACCTAATCATGCGTAACCAACTCTCGAACCCAAACAAAGAATTTTTATACTACGTAGACCACAAGATCGATATTTTAAGTTTCATAACTTAAAACAGAAGTTTTAGTAGGCATCTGGTCATGCCTAGCCAAAAATGATCGATGACAACTCCAAGCATTGGCCATTTCGTAATGGTCATCTGAGGCCAATAAGATGAGTGATTCATCTTATGTCCCCCTCACTGTGTCAGAAGTTGAGAATCTGTACTTTATCGTCACATTGCGAGGGAAAAGTCTTGGTCATGAAGACATTCCAAAGTCAGAAAAATATTTTAAGTCATATGCATCTATAGATCCGTGAGGATCCACCATGGGGAACGTTGCGACAGCACCAAATACACCTTGATTAACGAATTTAACTATTGGTGGCTTCATATGATTCAAACTGGGAATAGGCCAAACCTAGCCCATTTTATCTTTGTGGACCTTGTTGTTTGTGTTCGTGTTATCATAGCCTCTTATATGGCATGGCATTGAGCTGCTACTTCGACACTCAAGGTCTTGATCTTTGTTGTGACCGTAGAACTATGGTATCTTTTTACTATTATATCGGATGCAAATCCATGGGGCTTGTCGATTATGAAATTCAAGGCGTCGACTTTGTTTCCAAGGCTCATCGACAACCACCTCCACCTCTTGCGCAACTCGATGCTCCCACTCCCATTGACCATGATGATGATGATATGGAGCATGATATGCCTTCTCCATCCCCAGCTCTTGAAACCTCATCATCCGCGCCCATTGACATTCTAACTACGTACGTTTCCATTATGGGCCATCTTGATACATAGGAATGGTGCATTGATTCTAGGGATCATCATTTCGACTTTATTGATGCTCGTCTTTCTAATCTCGAGCATAGTTACCAGGCATTGATCGAGCAATTCAATGCTTTTTCGGCTCCCTTTCTTTATGCTCCTCAGCCTACTTCTTCATCCATAGAGGATCCTCCAGCTGATGATAATTAGTCACATGAGGCTTATTTTAGGCTTACTCTTAAGATTTTCAGATATTATGATTCTCAAACTCTTTCCATTCCATTTGATATCTTTTACTTATTTTGTTGAATATATTTAATGCCTTATTCTCCATTTATTATCTTTGATTGTGCACACTATGTTTGCATTTTCTCCATTAATTTAAATTAATGGTTCTTGTGTTTTGATATAACAAAAAGGGGGAGAAATGTCATAAATTTATGAAATTTATCTTGCATTTATTGATATGATGATATTATTGTGTTTGAACCAAATAATTGTGTTTACATGCTATCGCTTGATCTATAAAATATGGGCAATATTGTAAATTTAAATCATTGTAGCTTTAAAGGTTTTCTAGTTTCACAATTGAAACTTAGGAAAACCATTGCCTTTATTGAGGGGAAATTTTTTATTACAAATCTAATAAATTTAGGGGGAGTCATTAATAAACAAATTTATCTTAAGTTTTGCTATGTCAAAAAGGGGGAGAGTGTTAGCTTTGAATTAATTTTGGTTTTAATATAACAAAAAAAAACTTAAGTAAATTAATTTGTACTCAACTATTTCCAACTTAGTACTTGTGTTAAATTGAAAATATTTTGAAAAAAATATACTAAGTTTATATTTTCTCAAAAATAGATGTTTTAAAATGCACATTTATACTTAGAATATTTTTGAGATATTTTTTTGTCAATTTTAAGCCAAGAAAAATCACTTCACAAAGGATTTTAAAGGGATGTATCGACATAATGCATATCTCTCATAATTGCTTTTGATTATTAAAGAATAATTGAGATGACAATTTTAAAGATCGATCTGGATTCAATGGTAATTTGAAGAACGAAGATGATTTTATCAAAACAATCTGAGGCATTTGGAAGAGAGAAAATTTTGTTTGTTTTCAAGGTAAAGCAGGGTTGGAGCATCCCCGAAGATAGAGTTAGGAAAATATTTAGGAATAAAGAAAAAATTTGTATATTTTTCAAAAGAATGGGGTTAGAGTGTCACCTCAGAGTAGTAGGGTTGGAGTATCATCATTAATAAAAATTTTAATACAAAATCCTATTTTTTATAGTTTAAACTTGATTCGAGTCAGAAGGGATTGATGTTGTGGTGGAACCAACCGAATGCATTTTGAGACATTCGAACATCTCGATAAAAGGAGATTTGAAAACTAAGATAAAAATAGAAGATAACATCATGTCACTTTCTTTCCCGAATTTATTTCAGGCTCATCCAAATGCTTTAGGAGGTGAATAAGGTATGTTAGAGAGATAACTTGATAAGGTTTAATGTAAAAATATTCCAAAAATTCTAGACAGTCCCTTTCTATGTGGAATTAATTTTTAAAGTTAAGTCTATATTGACACTGGCAGCACATGTAGGGCAAAAAAATGCCGAATTTTGAAAAATCATTTCAGGCACATCTGAGATTGTTAAATTATGAACAATACCTTTTAGAAAAGAGAATTTCATTGACATTTTAGGAAAAATGCTTAAAAATTTCATCAAAATCATTTGGTAGGCAAAAATGGTCCAAACAGAATGTTGCACATTGGTTCTAGAGGTTCTAGCCAACAAAGGTTCAAAAAATCATAACTCCATCATCCGGGATGATTCAAGGGCAAATGGGGCACCGTTAGAAAGATACTTTGATGCCCTTTAAGGAAAAAATATTAGAAAATTTGGTTCAAAAATGATTTTACAAATTTTGATTAAGTACTGCCATATCAAAAACATGGGGATTATTTGATATTCTAGTATTTTCAAAGATAGACTCAGGGCTAAGACAGTCGAACGTCCATGATAGAAAGTAACATGGGCTTCACAAGTTCATTCCATAATCCTAGAGTAGTTTTGGATGATGAAATAACTTATTGACCATGTTACTAAAGGGAACATGAGACTCAAGATCAACATTAATACTAAAAGGATTTTCTTTTTCAAAAAATAAACTTATTTCACCATGAATCCAAAACTAAAATGTTGATTTACCCCTATGATTAGGAGACCAATTTGATGAAAGCATTAAAGCCATGCTATTCTTCATTTATTAAAGGCAGCATGTACCTAACTTGGGGATGTTTCTAAAAATCAAGTTTTAAAAAACAAGTAAGCATTTTGATGGACATATCATGAACAAAATGCAGCAAATACCAAGATAAACATAGGTTAAACATGTAAACATACAAAGATGACATTTTGACATGAAAATGGATGACATAAATGCTAGAAGATGACAAATAGGGTGGATAGAGATGATATGAACATGTTTGAATAAAGGAATGGATGCTAAAGTTATCAAGACAACATTTTTATTTCATGAGACTCCTTAAAACATAAGAAAAATGTTTGAACATAGCTAAGACATGTTAAGGTGACCATTTAAATATGAAATGGATATGTGAATACAAAAAAACATGGCAAAAAATGCATGAACAGAGGCTGTGTAATGATAAATATCAAGTATGATAAGTTTATATATCCAACAGCATCGAGGTGTCAAGAGGGTCTTCAAAATCCTAAGACTGCCATATACAAGGCAACAATGATGCATGAGAGCCTTAGGAGGGTCATGGCAGCATGAAAGGCTCACTAAAATGAAATGGATGATCATAATTGAAAATGTATGGGACAAGGTAAAAAATATACTAGCAAAAACTTGAGCTTTCCTCCTTTTTAAAAGTAGTGACTTTAAACTCAATTCCTTCCCAAATTTTTGCTATTATTTAGCAAGAAAAAAGTGAAAGGAAAAACCTTTCTGGTAATATGGTTGTAGGTGGGGTGTTTTAAGGATGAAAATATGTGAAATGTTGAGTTTTAAAGGTGTTCTGGTGGTGGTTTTAGGGAGCTATGAGAATAGAGCTTGGTTGAGGGTAAAAGGCAATGAAATAGTGTTTTCGGTGAGTTTTTAAAGCTAGAGTTGTTAGAGGATTTGTGGGGATAGATGATGAGTTTTCTGAGTATCAATACTAAGAGTAAAAAATATTTCCAATGTTGAGACTTAGAGGCATGTATTGATACTCCATGGATTTGTATCGATACTCATGCTTGTGTATCGATCCATTTTGCCAAAAATCATAACTTTGGCTACTACCAAGGTCTGTATCAATACAAACATGCTAGGTATCAATACCACATCTCGGATATCGATATTTAACCCTATTGTATCGATATTATGTGTGAAAATTCAAAATTTGACAACATAAAGCCTCGTATCAATACTCATGTACTAATATAACTTACACGTACCCGTGGCTTCCTGAGTTACCTTAACTTGGTCACAAATAATGAGAAATTGATTTGTGCATTCATTTAAATGACCTTGGTGACACCATGAATAATGGCCTTTGATGCCTCATATTTATATTTTTCTTTAATATGGTCCATAGATATTTCAAAATTTCCCAAAAAATTTTTGCCTAAGGCTGTGTTGCCAAGCATTATTAAGCCTAGCGACATGGCACCCAATAGTGGTCCCCTAATTTTTATTTTTATTGTCCAATTTTATCATCTTTTACCTAACTTTTAAGATGCCAAAATTGGCCTGAATAAAATGAAGTATCTACAGCTGCCCTTCTTTGGCCATTGCTAATTATTAGGAATATGGCAAAGACAAATAGGCACCATTTTGTTCAAATGGGATGATGGATTTGTATGCCCCATAGAGGTGCTATTAGTTTGTGTCGGCTTCGAGGTAAGTAAGCATCTTACTCTTTGATGACTGAGGTAGGCTATATGGAGCCATTAGCCTATGTGGGCTTTATGGTAGGGAAGCATCCTACTATTTGAGGGCTGAGGTAAGTAGTTGCCACCAACTTGTGTGGGCTTAGTTAAATGTCCTACCTTTGAAGACTCAAGTAGATTGGTGCCACTAGCTTGTGCGGCCTTTTGGTAAGCGTCCTGCTCTTTGAGAACTGAGGTAGGTAGTTGCCACCAGCTTGTATAGGTTTTGGTAAGCGTCATACGCTTTGAAAACTAAGGTAGGTAGTTACTGCCAACTTGTGTAGGCTTTGGTAAGCGTCCTGTTCTTTGAAGACTAAGGTAGGTAGTTGCCACCAGCTTGTATGGGCTTTGGTAAGCGTCTTGCTCTTTGAGGACTAAGGTAGGTAGTTGCCACCAGCTTATGTGGGCTTTGTTAAATGTCTTACCTTTTGAAGATTGAAATAGGTAGGTTATGTGGAGCCACTAGCTTGTGTGGGCTTTATGGTAGGGAAGCTTTTTGCTTTTTCAGGATTGAAGTGGGTAGTTGTCACTAGTTTACATGGGCTTTAAGGTAAGGAGGCATCTTGCTATTTGAAGACTGAGCTAGGTAGGTGCCACCAACTTATGTAGGCTTTGGTAAGTTTCCTACTCTTTGAGGACTGAGCTAGGTAGGTGCCACCAACTTATGTAGGCTTTGGTAAGCGTCCTGCTCTTTGAGGATTGAGGTAGGTAGTTGCCACCAACTTGTGTAGGCTTTGTTAAATGTCTTGCGCTTTAAGGACTGAGGTAGGTAGTTGACACCAACTTATGTTAGCTTTAGTAAGCTTCCCGTTCTTTAAAGACTGAGGTAGGTAGTTACCACCAGTTTGTGTGGGCTTTGTCCAATGTCCTACCCTTGAAGGACTGAGGTAGGTAAAGACTAGAAGGAAATAAGTTTATATACCTTTCTTGGGTGATTTTCAATGAGCACGTAAGGTCAAAGGTATTTACTTGATGCCTTTTGAGGTTTTTTGAAATAAAAAATGGTATATGAGGTTCCTTACAAATTTGACTTCTGTATATAGGAGCTGGTACCTACAGGATGTTAAATGCTGTATAATGCATGGGGGTGCAAGTGCCTATCCAAATGATACAAGGGTAATGACTTTAAAAGCCTAATCCGATGGTTGGTTTTGGCCTGGTTTGATAAGGTGGCCTTTCTGCCCAAGGTTTATCAATCTTGCTTTAGATTTTTAGAGGCTTTGAATATTAAGGCTGTCCTTTTTTTGAAGGTACGGGAGGTCTATGACCCTTTACTGAGAGAAGGTTTTTAGCATATTTTTAAGATGTGGGGTCCTAGAGCAAGACTGGTAGTGGCCCTAAAAGTTTATTTTTAGTCTTTGAACATGAAACAAAGTTCCCGCAAAGTTCTATCATTAAAAGTAATGCTAAGAAATCCTGTTATTAATTTTGTTTGTTTATCAATAATTATCCATTAAATGATAAACATGATGCACATAGACTGCAGTGCTACGAAAAAATTCTGCAAGAAATCAAGTAATATTTTTATTTAAAGAAAAAAAAGTACAAGTTGTGACAAACTTATAAGATTATGGAAGGTTTTAAAATACAAAAGAGATAAGAGAAGCCTTCCTGGTCAATTGGCTCTAACGCTGATGACATGAATTCTCCACTAAGTGCTTCCGGAGATTTCTTCGAGCAATGATCCTTTTGGTGCTAGCAACTCATAAGAAGATCCTTTAGATTGCCCCATGGTGGGATGAAGGCCTCAAAGTTAGGTAGTTTCCATTTTTTGAGTGTAGGTATGGATGAAGTTTGGTGGGGTTTGGTCTGCATAAACCAAATGGGCTAGGTTATGACTTGGTTTGATTAGAGTGGTGAATATAGGGAATGAGATCTAGTTACTTCAACTGCCTTTTCAAATTTTCAACTAAGCTAGTTTTCTCCTTTTTTTTTCTCTTTATTTTCATTATTTTTTTAGAGAGTGGAAAGAGATAGAAAAATAGGATACCCTTTTGGGTTTTCAACCTAAAATCCTTTTAAGCATAGTATTTCTTAATAAAATTAGAGTTTAAAGGGTTGGGTAGGTCACCGTCGTCCATCTCAGTTAAGGTTAGGTCTCCTCCAGAGAATAGTTGTTTTACCATATATGGCCTTTCCCAATTTAGGGTCCATTTTTCGCAAGCATCTTTATGGATCAAGATAATTTGTTTCAATACCAATCACTTTTTTAGAATTGGTGAGGACAGGCCTTTTTGTTATGGGCCCTCATCATCTGCTTTGGATATAACTGCCTATGACAAATGGCTTTAATTTTTTTCTCTTCAATGAGATTGAGTTGCTTATATCAGCTCTTAACCAATTTAGCTTCTTCAAGTTGGGATTTCATCAAGACTCTAAGTAAAGTGATTTCAACTTTAACTGGCAAAACAACCTTAATGCCATAGACTAAAGAGAATGGGGTGGCACCCATGGAAGTTCGTATTATTGTGCGATAGGCGTACAAGGCAAAAGGTAACTTCTAATGCCAATCTTTATACATTTCAGCCATTTTTTCAGCTATCCTCTTGATATTCTTATTGGCTACTTCAACTACCCTATTCATTTTTTGGCAGTATGGGACAGAGTTTTGATGTTGAATCTTGAACTGAAAGCAAACTGCATGCACATTTTGTTTTTTAGGTTCTGTACTTTATCAATAATGATTTGTTTAGAAAGATAATATCTAGAAATGATGTCCCATTTCATAAATTTGCACACGACAGATCTTGTGACATTGGCATAAGAAGCTAATTCTACCCACTTGGTGAAATAATCAATTACCACTAAAATGAAGTGATGCCTATTAGAAGCCTTAAAGGTAATTGCCCCATATCGAAAAAGGCCATAGAGCTGTCATAACATGTAGGGGTGTTTGTGGGACATTGATTTTGTCAGTGTAGATTAGGCATTTGTGGCACTTTCGAGCATAGTTAATGCAATCTTTTTCAAAAGTTAGCCAATTGTAGCTTGATCGCATGACTTGCCATTCGATATCCATTGGCATGCATACCGCAAATCCTTTCATGAACTTCTTTAAGTATTTTTTTGGCTTGGGAGGCATCCGTGCATCGGAATAGCACCTGATCCTAGCCTTTCTTATACATAATCCGACCATCCAAAATGCAGCTCAAGGCTAATTATTGGATAGTTCTTCTATTAGTTTCAGTGGTGTCTTTTGGGTGATGTTGATCCTTGATGTACTGAAGGATGTTATGATACCATGGCAAACTATCTTTCTCTTTTTCAACATTTTGGCAATGTGTCGGGGCTATACAGATACTTTTTCAATCAGAACGATGGCTAATTCTTGATTAACTTTGAACATGGATGATAAAATGGCCAAGAAATCAGCAATTTGGTTTTTTCCTCGGGGTAGATGTTGAAAGCTGATATCATCAAACTCTTTCTTAAATTCTAATATTATATTCCTATAATGGATTAGTTTAGCATCGCGTGTTTGCTATTCTCTTTTCAATTGGTAAATGATGAGGGTTGAATCTCTAAACACTTGTAGTGTTTGAATACCTTTTTTAATAGTTGCTTGGAGTCCCAAGATGCAAGCCTAATATTCGGCTATGTTATTGGTGCAATCAAAGTTTAATTTGGCTATGAAAGGGTAAGGGTTTCCCTTAGGTGAAATAGGAATTACCTTAATTCCATGCCCTATAGCATTTAAAGCTCTATTAAAGTACATTTTCCATGATGACCCACACTTGATAGCATTCTCTACCTCAGATATGCACATCAAGTTTTTGTCAAGGAATTCTAATCCTAAAGGCTGGTAGTCATTTGTGGCTTGACTTGCCCAAACGTTTGCTATTACACTACTTTTAATGGCTTTCTGGTTTACATGTATAATATTATACTTTAAAAACTTGACTTGCCATTTGGCTAACCTCCTAGACAAAGCAAGAGCTTCGCACAAATACTTGATGGGATCAAGCTTGGCAACCAGCCATGTGGTATGGTACAGCATGTATTGCCTTAACCTCCGAACTGTCTAAGCTAAAGCATAACGTAGCTTTTCTATGAATGAATAATTATTTTCATATTTTGTAAACTTCTTGCTCAAGTAATGGATAGCTTGTTCCTTCTTTCTTGATTCGTTATGTTACCCTAATACACAGCCCATCAACTTGTTTAAAACTAATAGATATAGGATTAACGATTGACTGGGCACTGGTGGCACAAGTACTGGAGGGTTTAAAAGATAATGTTCAACCTTATCGAAAGCTTCTTGACATTCTTTATTCCATTCTCTAAGATTTTGTTTTTGGATCAGTCAAAAAATTAGATCACATTTATTTATCAACTGAGATATGAATCAGGCTATGTAGTTCAACCTTCCCAAAAAGCTTCTCACTTCCTTTTGAGTTTGAGGTGGTGACAGTTTTTGAATGGCCTTGACCTTGTCAGGATCAACCTCTATTCTTTTCTCACTTAAAATGAAATAGTTTACCGAATATGGCACCAAATGTGTATTTGGTAGGATTTAGCTTGATCTAGTATTTACAAAGCCTTTTGAAGAGTTTTCGCAAATGGGCCACATGTTCACTCTCTTTTCATGACCTAGGGAACATATAATCTACATAGACCTCAATTTCCTTATGCATGAGATCATGGAACAATGTTACCATTGCCCTTTAGTAGGTTACCCCAGTGTTTTTTAGCCGAAAGGCATCACTTTGTAACAAAAAGTACCAAATACTATTACGAAGGTGGTTTTTTCCATGTCTTTATTGCCCATTTTGATTTGGTTATAGCCCAAAAACCCATCAATGAAAGAAAATAATGCATTTTGGTAGTGTTGTCTACTAATTATCGATGTGAGTTAAAGGAAAATTATCCTAGGGACTAGCTCGGTTCAGGTCCCTGTAGTCTACACACATTTGCACTTTACCATCCTATTTAGGAACTGGGACTATATTGGCTACCCATTCAGGATATTTGGCTACCTCAAGAAATCCTTTTTCAAATTACTTTTTCACTTCTTCTTTGATCTTCAAAAGCATTTCAAGTTTTATCCTTTTGAGCTGTTGTTGTATGGGCTTACACTCGGGTTTAAAGGGAACTTTATGAACCATAATGTTTGTATCTAATCCAGGCATGTCCTTATAAGACCAGGCAAACATGTCTCGAAATTCTTGAGGGAAACTTATTAGTTCAGCTTGAGTTGATAGCTTTATGGAGGTTTTGATTTTGACTTCTTTTGCGTCTTCTTATGTTCTAAAATTTATAGTTCTGGTGGGTTCTTCATGAGATAATATCTATTTTTCTTCTTGTTCAACTAATCTCGATAGGTTTAGTGGTATGGGGTTCTCTTAGGGTCTTCTTCAAATTTGACCTTATCAGCGCAGATCAGTTGCTCGAAATCGATTTCTAAAGTTTCAGTATGAACATTCATGTCACCTTCATTGGGACACCTGAAGAGACAAAAAAAAATATAGGTGGAAAAATATGTAAAGAAAAGTCTAAGGTTGGCAAGAATTATGAACACGAAGAATGAATGCATCATGCTTAGTTATTTTCACTGACAATTCTTAGTAAAAGTTGCCCATATAGAGGATCCTACAATGTTTTTGGGCAAGAGCATGTAGGTTTAGTTCATAGCATTACTTTAAAATAAACTTGAATAGTACAAGAATCTCAGTCTTAGTCCAAACATTTGGAATAAACCTTGAAGGGCATAGACCAATCTCCAAACTTGTAGATGACATCTTTGGCTCGTCAATTGTATTGATGGATACATCCTTGAATGCTTTGTTCAATATGAGCACAACACTAGCTGAGCCAATATTTACATGTCCTCATGGGGGAAACTTTCCCTGAGTGGTGAGAATATCATTGGCTCATCCTCCATGTCTCATCCTGACAAACAAGCGATTTTCTTTTCACTGTTCTTTTGAGCTTGCTTTCTTTTTTGCTATGCACTAGGCTTAAATCCCAACCCTTTTTTATTTATCTGGTTCACCACTTTCAAGGCTTTAGCAACTCCTTGAAGGCATTTTCTAAGTCCTTTTCTAGCGAGGGCACCTTTGTTGATTATCATAGGTAGGGCTAAACTATTAGCAATCTTTCCTTGATATAAGTAGCTTTGACAAGCTCAAAGGATTGGATAGAGGGTTTCAAGATATTTTCATTAGATTTGACATATAAGACATCAGTTGAGGTAGCAGCAATGATATCTTCTTCTCCTCTGATGCTAACAACTTTATTCTCGATGACAAATTTTAATTTTTGGTGCAAAGATAATGATACTGCCCCAATAGAATGAATCCAAGGCCTTCCCAACAGGCAATTTTACGATGGAGCAATATCCGTCACATGGAACTCAACTTCATAAGTCCATAGGTTGATTTAGAGTGGAATGGTGATGTTCCTTACAAAGTTTCGGCAAGTTCCATCAAACCCTCGCACAATCTTATGACTATTTTGGATATGAAATGCATCTATAGAGAACTTGTTTAAGCATGACATGGGCATTACATTTAAAGCCGACCTATTATCGATGAGCACCTTAGGCAACGTAGTGCCTTTATAATACATGGTGGTATGAAGGGCTTTCTAGTTTTCTCTCCCTCCAATCAAGATTTCATCATCACTGAAAGATATGTAATTATTGATAGTGATGTTACTCACTAAGCGATCCAATTGGCCAATAGAAATGTTGGGAGGGACATAAGCCTCATTCAAAACTTTGAGAAAGGCATTCCTGTGAGCTTTAGAATTCAATAGTAGTGACAAAATAGATATCTTGGCAAGTTACTTGTTCAACTGATCGACAATGCTGCATTCACTATTTTTTATGAACTCGAAGAATTTTGTAGCTTCTTTCTCATTCACTAGCTCTTTAAAAGCCAACGAATCTAAGTTTTTTATTATAGATTTTGGTGCTTGAGGAACAAGACTAGTATTATCTTTTTGAGTTTCACTTCTTGATGCGACGGGCCATAACATCTACAACTCTGAGTTAAGTGACTCACTTTTGAAAGGTCCACGCTCATTGCTTGCTAACTAGATTCCTCGATGATTAAGGTTTTGTTTTCATAGTTCTAAGGAACTACTTTATCGTCCTTATAAGGGAAATAACATTGAAGTTAAATGATCATCTTGGGCATAAGCTGGGCGAGGGTGGCTTTAGCTCTTGGTCGATTGTCGTATAAGATTAATAGCCTTCCAACCTTGTAAGGAGGATTACTTTATTCTTCTTCTTTTTCTTCTTCTATAGTGTTTATAGACAGTGTTACATTTGCAAACTTGGTGTGCTAGGTTTGCTTTTCATCATAGAATTTGATGCTATCCTCATTTATCATCCTTTGAACCATAGCATAAAACTCTTTACATGT
>JAQSVH010224591.1:0-13487 GCA_029448705.1 Adansonia digitata
TGATTAACTTGTAACACTTATTTACTAAGTCACTTTAATATTAGTATAAATTTATGAAATTTGATAAATATTTTTAAGTTCAAAATGATTTTAAAATGGCTTCTTGCGAATTAAAAAAAACAATAGTTATCGCTAACTAATAATTATAATCTCATGGAGTCTTTTTAAAATTAATGAGTCTAAATACGCTCACATCACTAACCAATACTTATATTTTTTTTATCAAATTTCAAAATATAAATAACATATTTTTAATATTTATACTTAGCATTTATATAAAGTGTTTAATACACCTAAGAATTAATTTATTCTATTTTGGTTTTTTTCCCCTATGATTTTGAATCTCAATATTTTAGACCGAACATTACAAAATATAAAGCTGATGTTAAAATTTAGATGAATTATAATATTAAAATTAGTGTTAAAGCTTTAACGCTTTTCATCTGCATCAAAAACACTCAATAAAATGATAACCAAAAAAGTTTAGCACTCGCAAAAAAGGTGGGTGGCAACTCCATGTTGTTCAAAACTCGTCTAATGGTTTAATCTTCATTGTCATCTTCATCCTCATCATCAGCCTCATCTTTATCATCATCCTCATCATCTTCATCATCTTCATCATCATCCTTGTCATCTTCAAAATCAAATTCTTCAACACCTTCTAAATTAGATTCACGAATTTCAGTTGGATCTATGTCTATCACTGCTCCACATGGATCTCGTAAAGTTGGAATGGTATATTCCTCAGTTTCAACTGTGTTACTAGCTTCCTCTTGTTGATATGTTGTATCCTTCTAGTATTCCTTAATTTTTCTTTGTGCTTTGTCTTACATTTGGCCCACCAATAAGCTTTGTCACGTTTTAAGCTAGGATATGACGCATAGTACACTTGAATTGCTTGTTGTGCTAAGACAAATGGTTCATATTTCATATATCTCTTCTTGTGATTTATTTCAACCAAATTAAACTTCATATGCATATTCATTCCTTTGACGGGGTCAAACCATAGGCACTTAAGTAATACAACCCGCATTAATGGTCCTGTTACAAATTGAAGCTTCAACACATGCCTTATTCTTCACTTTTTTCTTTAAATGATATAAGAATCTGGTTGCAATAGAAAGAAGTTTATCAAAACATAATATATAATTAAGTATTTTACATTTTATCAAAAAAATATATTACCTCTCGAATGGATACATTCATCGAAATTGGACAGGACCTGCCACTTTAACCTCATAAGGCAAGTGAACTAAGAGATGCTTCATTGAATAAAAAAAAGGATGGAAGGAATATCCTTTCAAGTTGCAAAGAATGACAAGGATATCTCTCTCTAGTTTCTCAATGTGTGATGCTTTCAACACTGTTGAGCAAATATCATGAAGAAAAGTACTTAACTCTATTATGGCAACCCATACAAATTTTGGTAGAAGTTCTTTGAACGCTATTGGAATTAGTTTTTCCATGAATATGTCACAATAATGACTCTTTAAACCTGTCAACTTACATTCATTCAGATCAACACATCTCCCAAGGTTTGAGGCATATCCATCAAGAAATTGTACAGATTTTAACTATTCATAAACAACCTATCTCTGCTTCTTGTTCAATGTATAAACTGCTTTTAGTTTTGGTCCCTTACTGGTTGCATCCACATCTAGTGTAGGCCCATCAGAAATAATTTTTATATCTTTTCTTGCATTCAAGTTGTCTTCTGTTTTTCCACTAACATCCATCATAGTATTTATGACATTGTCAAAAACATTCTTTTTTATATGCATGACATCAAGATTATGATGAATAAAGTGGGTTTTCCAATATGGTAGATCCCAAAATATACTTCATTTTGTCCATTTATGTGTATTTCCATATGCAATAGTTGTACCAAGAGGGTTTTCAATAACAGTTGGAAAGCCATGCACTCGCCTCTAAACTTGATCAGCAGTTAGCCTCAATGGTGGAGGTGTTTTTTCAATCCTATTTTTGATGAACTCTTTTTTATTTTTTCTGAATGTATGAGTCATTAGCAAAAATTATCTATGACAGTCAAAATAGCTAGTCTTCTTCCCATGTTATAATCTGAATGACTTTGATCTCTCCATGCATATCGGACATTCTAAAATCCCAACTGTACTCCATATAGATAACATTCTATAAGTTGGAAAGTCATTTATCATCCAAAAAATAACAGACTTCATTGCAAATGTCTAATCAGTAGAGACATCATACGTAGGAACACCATCATCCAATAGTTGTTGTAACTCTGCAATCAATGGTTGCATATAAACATCTATCAACCTTTTTCGATTTTATGGGCCAGGCACGATCAATGTCAAAAACAGATAAGCTATCCTTATACATATACCAGGTGGAAGATTGTATGGAGTTAAGATAATCAACCAACATGAATAAGCTTTTCCTAATTCCCCAAATGGGGTAAACCTATTAGCACAGAGACCTAACCTGATGTTTTGAGGCTCCATGGAAAACTCATGATATATTCTATCAAAATGTTTCCATGCCTCTACATATGAAGAATGACACATTAAACCCTCTTCTATTTTATGGTTTGCATGCTAGGTCATGTGTTCAGCAGTGACCTTAGATGCATAAGGCTTTTGCAATCTAGGAATTAAGGCAGATAAAAAATTGCTTATATGGTTTACGTTTGTGATTACAACCTTGTCTCTTGCTAATCTTATACCTAGATTGGTTACAGAATTTACCAGATTCTGCATTTTCATCACCTCTCTAATGTAACTTACAACCCTTATTACATACATCATTCCTTACAACTAGAAGATATATCCACTAGCTTTTTCATATCATAAAAATCATTTGGCATAATGTTATCATGAGGCATTGTTTCCCGCATTACTTCAATAAATGAGTTGAAGTAGTTCTCAGACACATTATGCTCTACCCTAATATTTAATAGCCTTGCTGTTACTAATAACTTTGTGTGGTTGTCATAACCTGCCCACAATGGTTCATCTGCAGCTTTCAACACTTCCCATAACTGATTACATAGAAAAGTTTCATTATCCATATTCTCGTCAACACCAGTTACTCCTACCTCTTCTAACGGTGATGCATAACCAATATTCACTTGTTCAAATGTTGAAGCAAAGCTAGTAGTTGCATGGTTTGATTACGAAACAAAATTTTGACTAGTGGCATCAATCACCATCCTTTGATATGGGTTTAATTGCTCATAATAACTACATTCTCCTCTAACTAAAAATTGCTTACTTCTTTGATATTCTTTATCAGATATAACTGGTTCACCATGGCAATTCCAACTATAGTAATTCGAGGTAAAATCAAATCTACAAAGATGTCTCCTAACTTTATCACACACATGAAACTTACAATTACCACACTTTTTACATGGACACTTTATCTTATTTCCATCCATGAACTTAACTTTACTACTAGCAGAGTCCAAAAACTGTTCTAACCCAATACCAAACTCATCGATCAATCCTCGACGTTCAGGTAAGTTTTTATTATACATCCAGGCCCTATCTTATTGCATTATGTTTGTATACAAATTAAAAATTTCCTCATGTTAACAATATCATATCTAATATTTAATATTCTTAATTAAAAAGCCAAAATTTTAAAAATAAAAATTCTATTTGTGCCTAGACAATTACTTTGAAATTGCAAAAAAAATTAGCATGTAAAGGGGACTTACCCAAGTATTTCGTTGAACTCTTTATAGTAAAAATTGTCAATTTGATAAGAATTACAACATCCACTTCAATTGCGAGGCCTTCAAATATGTGTATACCTAAATAATAAAAAATTACAAAAAATAAAAAAATTACATGAGATTGATGAAGCCTGTGGCAATTAATGGAAAAAAGTAGTGAAATAAATAATAACTAAGTTCATGATTACCATATGACGCCAAATAAGAAAAGAGAAAAGAGATGAGAGAAAGTGTATGGGAAGAGAAATGAAGAAAAATGGAAAGGAAAGTAATAAGTACATTTGTATTTTGTGACAAAATTAGTGATGAAAAAATTGTTTTATCTTAGCGACGAATTTAGAGATAAATTTTCATTAAAAATATATTTTCAACTATATTAGCAACGAAATTAGCGACAAAAAATTGTCGGCGGATTTTAGCGATGAATACTCATTCAGAATAGTGTTGTGATAATAATAGCGACTGAATTAGCGACAAAAAACTACCGGTGGACAATAGTGATGAAATTTAGCGACGAATAAGCAACCATAGCAAAATTGTGACAACATTAGCGACGAAAAACTATAGCTTAAAATTTTGTGATGAAATCATATCAATCATACAAGTTGCCACAAATTTAGCAACAAAAACTTTTCCACGAAATATCATGACAATGGATGTTCCTAATTTCGACGCTAATTTAGCGATGACTATTGTTTGTCACAAATTAGCGACAACCTTAGCGATGAACTTATACGTTAATATTTCAACGACGAAATTTCCAATGAATAGCATTCATTGCTAAATTAGCGATGAAAGTTACTGATGAATTTTTTATCACAAAATTCAGCACCATTATGCTCGAGACTTAGCCATGACATTTAGTGATGAAACACATCCATTGCGAATTTAGTGACGAATCTCTTGTCACAAAATTTGGTGACTTTTTGTGTTAATATTAGCGACAATTTTTGTGACAAATCACTTGTCGCAAAAGTACTGTTTGTATTTTGAGATGTATTTTCGACAATTATATTTATCATCACATTTTCATCACAATTAGCGACGAATATGTTTTCATTGCTATTTTTTGTAGCTAAAACCTATTTCTTTTTGTAGTGTTAGGAAGCTAGTGTTTCAATGCAAATTAAAATTCTATTAATCACCACATAAATAATTATTCAATTGATTTAAATTTTTAAATAGTTTAAAACAACATTTGGATAATAAAAATTTATATGTTTTATTTCCAATTAAGTTGTTTAATTGGACAACATTTAATTTAATTGATTAATCCTACATTAGTGTTGGGTTTATTCTAATATGATTAGAATAAATGTTAATCAAGTAAGAAAAATTATTTTTAATTAAATTAAATATAGGGTCCATAATTGAATAATAAAATTAATATGTTTTATTAAATTATTTAATTGGATATTAGTTAATTTAATTGACTAATCCTAATCGGATTAGGATTTATTCTAATTTAATTAGAATAAATGTCAATCAAATAAGAAAAACTATTTTCTTGATTATATTAAATAAATGATCAAATTTAAATCTAAAAAATGGGAACTAGAGATTAAAACATATTTATATGTTCGTCATATTGATTGTGAATACATGGGTTGATTATGGACTTAGACCCAATGTGATTATGGATTGTTGATTATTTTCATGGTATTTATTTTATAAATAAGGTCCGCATACTTGTTGTCAGTTTTATACCACGTAAATGTATGTATCGAAACAAGTAATATGGTGATGAATAGAGTATCATTTCTATGAGGAATTGCACTAAATCTACTAAGTACTAAAATTAATATAATTTAATCTTATTCAAATAAATAATTAAAAGAAGATTAATTAAAATTTAAATTAAACTAACTAAATGAAATTTAACTAAATAACAAAGAAAATTAAATTAGTTTACTTAATCAATAAAAACCAAAGATTATAACTTCCCTTAACACTTTATTTGAATTTTATTTTATCCTTTTAACTTTGGCTAATGATATTGAGTCGTTAATCTAGAGTTCTAATTTATTTATAAGTATCCTCCGATGGTCTTATAAAAATATCTCTTTTAATCAATTTACTATATTCTTATGCAAACTAAATTAAAAGAAACTCATTAACTTTAGACTCTAATTTGGTTACATATAGCATGCTTGTGCATGCTTGTATATTCCTATCTAACATGCAGATCAATTTATCCAAATAAATGAATATGAAACATGTCATTCAATTCAGATCTAAACACAAAATTCCCTTTTCCAAGTTCATTAAGGTTACCAAATCAATCTAATTGGTGGCCAATCAACTAGAAGCATTAAGAATAAGATTGAACAAACAACTCAATTATCATTAAATCAAGAAAAGAAAATTAAAATAATTCAAACGGCATGTTGAGTTCTATTGTAATCCTAAAAAAATAAAGTAAGCTCATATTGATTAAATAAAATATAAAACAATAAAGTTCCAGCATCATAAATATTACAATAAAGATAAAAAGATGAACGGAAAAGAAAAAACTATGAATTGTTAAATCTCGATCTTCAATTTCTTCGATCTTTTCTCCTATTGCAAAATCTCGATAGCTTCTCTTCTTATTTAGGACTAATATCTATGAAGTATCTAGGGATGCCTCTCAAACCTAAACATAAGGATCCTATTTATAGGCAAAACCCTGAAGTGGAGAGACTTGCTTTGCAAGTAACTTAAGCATATTTTTAGAAGTTTCCAATTCAATCTTATTTAAATAAATAATTAAAAGAAGATTAATTAAAATTTAAATTAAACTAACTAAATGAAATTTAACTAAATAACAAAGAAAATTAAAGGAGTTTACTTAATCAATAAAAACCTAGGATTACAATTCCCCTCAATACTGTATTTAAATTTTATTTTATCCTTTTAACCTTGACTAATGATATTGAGTTGTTGACCTAGAATTCTAATTTATTTATAAGTATCTTCCGAAGGTCTTATAAAAATCTCTTTTAATCAATTTACTATATTCCTTTGCAAACTAAATTAAAAGAAACTCATTAAGTTTAGACTCTAATTTGGTTACATGTGTCATGCTCGTATATTCCTATCTAACATGCAGATCAATTAATCCAAATAAAAGAATATGAAACATATGTCATTCAATTCAGGTCTAAACGCAAAATTCCCTTTTCCAAGTTCATTAAGGTTACCAAATCAATCTAATTGGTGGCTAATCAACTAGAAGCATTAAGAATAAGATTGAAAACAACTCAATTATCATTAAACCAAGAAAAGAAAACTAAAATAATTCAAATTACATGTTGAGTTCCATTGTAATCCTAGAAAAATAAATTTAGCTCATATTGATTACATAAAACATAAAACAATGAAGTTCCACCATCATAAATATTACAATAAAGATAAAAAGATGAAGGGAAAAGAGAAAGTTAAAAATTGTTAAATCTCGATCTTCAACTTCTTCAATCTTTTCTCCTATTGCAAAATCTCAATAGCTTCTCTTTTTCTTTAAGTCTAATAGCTATGAAGTATCTAGGGTTGTCTCTCAAACGTAAACATAAGGATCCTATTTATAGGCAAAACCTTGAAGTAGAGATACTTGATTTGCAAGTAACTTAAGTATATTTCTGGAAGTTTCCAACTTAGAATCACCTTACTTTCTTAAGTTCACTTTCCCTCTTCGTTAAGTTATTATATTTGTGGAAGCTCCTTAGGGTTTTGACCTACAAAAATAGGAAAATTATTTAAATAAGGAAAGCAAATAGCACTAAATTAAAAACTGCTAAAAATAAGATATTACTAAATTAAAAACTACTAAATATGAATGATATTTAAATAAACATCTCTAAGACCTAGCTGATTTAATAGGCATAATGCAACTAAATAACTATATTCTATAGAGTTATCAATACTCTGCCTCATCTCTTATTTTTCGAGGTTGTAAAATTTTTTCCTCACCTAATTCCCTTCGAATGTAACTTGAGGTTTTTTCATTTTAAATGTAATTAGATTGCATCAAAGTGAAAAACTAGGATTAGATTAGGACTAATTTTGAAACCCGAAGAAGGAGATCCATGCAAAGATGCCATGAAAAGCTTGTGAGACTACATTAAAGCTTAAAAAGTTTATGTTTATAATCACCTAGGAATTGACCAACCAATTACCTCTGATGGCTCAAGGAAAATTGGATTAGATAAAGTCTACAATCATCCAAGTAGAAAGCATGATAGTATATTTATTTTATGCAATATTATAAATGCTATACATGCTAACAAGATGTGACCTAAATGCTTAAACTAAATAAATGAAATCCCTTATTCAAATATTAAGTCAGTTCAAATATTAAGTCACATGCTCCGCATGATAAAGATGATTTTGCCATCATAGCAAGATAACTTGAGTTCTTTTAATTAGAGTCTTGTTAAGTCACTCAAGGCCAAAATTTTACATCAATATGTTTGAGCCATAAGGGTGAGTCTTACTCAACAATGTTGTATGGTTTAGATGTGTCACACTTGACCATGTGACATTAAGGCAAAGTTAGGCAAAACACATATGATGTGTTTAGACAAAGAGCTGTCACCTAACTGATCCAGGAATTGCATAGAGATGCAATTGGTAAGCTACGTTACCTATCCAATTGGGCTTGTTATAACTTTTAAGTCACTCAAGGTTGCATCGTGTTGAAAGAGGTCCCAACTCACTAGAAATACCTTGAAGAGATTTCTGAAAATAGTGAGGGTTAGTATCTCAAAAAATTAGTGGAATAACCAATAAAGATTCAATACGTCATCTTAAATTGGTTTAACACAAGAAAATACTATTATACAATTTTTCCATTCTAGTTGTTGAAATAGGATTTATACTGATTATATTGCGAGGCATATTTGATGCCATTAGCCTAAAGTGTTTGGATTGGTATGACAGATTAAGAATTATTCTTAATAAATGGAAGGTTGTTTGCTTCCACATTAACCTGGTTGAGTTGGACTACCTGTATTGTTGGTTTAACTATAGGATAATTGATTCAAGGTGTGAATCACACTTATGTAATGACATAAGATTGCTGAATAGTAGTAGATGGTTAGGCTCTAATGAGGTCGTCATAAGGATAAGCAATGGCAAAAAAGTTACAACTACTACCATTGGGACCTATACCTTATTATTGCCCTAATGCATGACCTTGGAACTCAAAGAATGTCTTTAAGTTTCAAGATAGTCTAGAAACATCATTTAGTTTCAAACCTCACTACAAATGACGATTTCGAGTCTAGGATGAAAAATAATAGTTATTCAATAATCCATTACAAATTTAGTGATGAATCTTTTGTCACAAAATTTGGCGACTTTCTTCACAGAATTGCTTATTTGTTTTGGATCCAAAAATGCCTTTGCTTAATATAAATATGAAGAAAGCAAAGAAAAATGATTCAACAAAGATTTATATTTAGTGTTGTAGGCTTGGGCATAAGGATCATGACTAGGAACAGTTTTAGGAACATGACTTTGATGCATAAGGATCTCATTGTTGTGACTCATTACAATTTCTTTGCAAGGTCAAATGTGTTCCATGAGCTTTATCCAATTAGTAGCTGATGATTGTCAGTCATGTTACTAACATGAAGGAATATCTTATATCACTTAAGTAAGTGATAAGTTTGCATTATTAAATAATATATGCCTCATCTAACCTGATTAGCTCTAAAGCATATACTAACATAATTTTTTTATTAATTTTGTGTTGGGTTTAATATGAAAGCGTTAAAGTTATATTGGGTTTAATTTGAAAGTGTTGATTTTGTATTGATTTAATTTAATTTGATAAAATTATTTTATTTCGAGTGCTGAAAATATATGTTGGAAGAGTAAGTGAAAGGGTTGGTTCCCTTAGCAATGAGGTTCGTTCTCTTTGTAAAAAGGGGTTGCTTTAATTAATGTCATATGGATAGTTAATTAAAGTCATATGTACATTCAATAATATTCATATACATATATAGTACTAGAACAATACGTACATTATGCTTCCATAATATATATTTTTATGTACATATTGTTATACTTTTATGTAAATATAAATGCGCATATTTTCTTGGAAGGTTTGGTCCTCTTAGTGAAGGGGCTGGTTCCCTTAGTGAAAGGATTGGCTCCTAACATTTTATTATGATAAGTACATTCAGTTATAGTCTTATATACATATAGTTATAATTGTATGTACATACTATTATTATGATATGTACATAGTATTAGTTTTTATTTTCAAAATTACATAAAGAGATAAGAAATGCACTTAGCTAAAATCAATTAGTTATATTGTTATAACAACTTTTATCATAAACATGTTGCATTGGGCATAAAACCAATTTTTGCACCTTATTGTGGTCATAAACATTTATTTAGTGAAATAACATATAAAACATGGTTATTAATCCTTATTTCTTTTACATCTTGTAAAGATATACCTGTGCGAAGGACTTACAATCTCGTGCAACATGGTTTAATGTTGCATTTATTACTGAATGTACATATCTTGCAGAAAGGAACATGCTTCTATATACATATAAGTAGGCTTGTTTCTTAAAGTATTCCTTAATGAAGTTGTTACTGTAGAATAGTTTTGAATGATTTAGAAAGTAATTTTTAAGTTCTGTTTTAGTCTTTCTAATGAACCTTCAGTTTGATTGTTGGAATGAATTTCCAATGTTTTTTAAAGTTTCATTGCATTTGGCTTGACTGCTTTTTATGTTGTTCTTGTAATTGAAAAAAATAAATTATGTATTTTAAAATGGCTTAAAATTCGATCCATTTTTTTATGCCGTTACCATTTTGTGGTATTTAGGAATAATTTAGTCTAATGCTTGAAAGAAGGAACTGACCTTCAAAGGAAAAGAGGCAAGCCCTCAAGCTTATAAGCAAAATTAAGCATTTAGTAAATCTATACGAAAGTGACCCTTCCATAAAGTTAAACCAACTCCCTATAGCATTTTTGGCAATAGGAGTAAGTTCTTTTCTTTAAGGGGACGGTTCTAACTTTGAAAGGCTTATTTCTTGGCTTTGAATTTAGCCTAAAGGGGTTGGTTCCTTTTATAAAGAAGTTAATTCTCTTTCTTAATTTGTGTTTTTTTCTGCCTAAGGAATCAATTCTTTTCATGGAAGGTCAGTTCCTTCTAATAAAATAATATATACATTCAATAAAATAATATGTACATATATTGTTAACTTAAGGAAAAGATTGAACCAAGAGGGGGTGAACTAGCTTTACAAGAAATTGATCACAAATTTATCTTTTATAAAAATTTGAAAATAAATTGAAAGTAAAACAAACAATCAATATATAAAGGTTTGATCCTTGAATTTGGCACCTACGTCCTCTATTCTTGGCACTTCCTTGCCAAGGTGATTCTCACAATTCACTAATTAAATTGTTACCTTTAAGGCTAAGGTATAAACTTACAACTTTATCTTTTAAAGCTTAGAACCTTTTAATCCCTTTAAGAATTCTACCCTAAATTCTTAAGTGTTGTCACTTACTTTCAGACAACCCCTTTTGTAATGTGAAGAAAATATTTACAAACAATTTGAACCTCTAGTAGGTGGGTGTTTGCTGGAATATAAGTACGTACAAAGTGGATGAGATACAAATAAACTTGAAAGAGTATAAGTTTGATACAATAAAAATAAAGAATTTGAAGATTTTTAGCTTTTGTTGTTGAATGCTTGGTTGATTTTTTTTATCTCTTGTTTCTTTAACTATTGGGAACCTCTATTTATAGATTGGAATTGATTTATAGACGTTGGGCATTAAATGAGGTGGTTGGAAAGTTATTGTAGCCTTCATAAATGCTTGTTTCTATTCAGACTAGCGTTATTGTATCGATACAATACCAATAGTATTGATACAAGAATTAAAAATATTATTTTTACAGCCTGCTATATTGATACCAAAGGTTGAATATCGATACCTGTCAAGTTGTATCGATATAGACACACATGTATCGATACTTTCGAAGGTAACGATACAAAAATTAAAAATATTACTATTACAGCCTGTTATATTACAAAAGGCTGAATATCGATACTTGTCAAGTTGTATCGATACAGACACACCTGTCTCGATACTTTCGGGGGTTTTAGCCAAACTTTTTCTACTGCCAAGCAATGTATCGATACATATAAGGTGAGTCTCAATACTCACTACAATGTATCAATACATGCTGATATGTATCGATACAATTGAGGGTTTTAAATATAGTATCGATACATTTATGCATTGTGTCGATACATAGCATTCAAATCCTTTGTAAAATGATTTTCTTGGCTTGATATTGACTCAAACATATCTCAAAAATATTCTAAGTATAAATATGCATTTTGAAACATATATTTTTGAGAAAATAGAAACTTAGTATTTTTTAAAATATTTTTCAATTTAACATAAGTACTAAGTTGGAAATAATTGAGTACAAATTAATTTAGCTTAAGTTGTTAGTTATATCAAAATCAAAATTAATTCAAAGCTAACATTTATCATAACTCTATGTACATAGAGTAAAAGTGATATTTTAGCCTAAAAAGTCAATTCCTTTCGTGATGGGTCAATTTTCTTTCTTATTTTGTGCATTTTTGGCCTAAAAAGCTTGCTCTTTTCATAAAAGAGTCAGTTTTTTTGAACAAGATAATATTTACATACAGTAAAAACAAATAAAAATAATTTTTATTTAAATTTTATTATAAAAGTATATAAATATTAATTTAAAATATTTTAATATTTTATTAATTTTTACATAATAATTTGAGATTTAATCTAAAATTTTTTTATATTTTATTTTATTTTTAAATAGTAAATCAAGATTTCATATAAAACATTTAATTTTTAAATAGTAATAGGAGATTTGAGGAATATGGTGTAGGTTGTATTTTGAGGGAATTGATGTTTTTTATTGATGTAATTATTATTTTTCATTACCTTCCTTCAAAAATAGAAACTCCAATGACATAAATCTAATTTTCCCAAAAGAAAAAGAGAAAATCTAGCAAGTGTTACCGTACTGTATTGGTATCAGTCATACCAGTCAATAGGTACTGATTTCGACATATAATGGTATTGGCGATAAATGGTTTCGTTTCAGTCTTAATATCGGTTTGTACCAACCGTACCGATAAGTACTAGCCTGTGTTGGTGGTATCGACCGAAAGTAACTATACTAATCCGTATATAATATAAGCTTGTAAGAAAAATTAAACTAATATTGATTTTAAATCTAATAAATATTATACATAATTTTTTTATAAATTTGATGAATATTAAATATAATTATTCGTAAATTTAATAATCATTAAAAAATTTGAGCCTTATTACTTAACTGATATTGATTTTCTTACATTTGATAAATTTTTTTCAAAATATTATTTATAATTGATGAACATTTTATATATAAAATTTATTTAATCTAATTTATTTCATATTCAAAAATTTTTTTCATATTATAAATTAAAAATATTTAAATTTTAATAAATTCAAAATGATCATCAAAATATATCAATATCAATATATATCTATACTAAAATAAAAATAATACATACACTAATATGTACTAACTACCTTGAACCTAGTCGACGGACTCAAACTCATTTGCTGTCTCTTTCATACTCAAACGCACTGCTTGGGCATCTCTATTCTCCCTTTGTTTGCTCCTCGTTCGAGAGAGAAAGAGAGAGAGTGTTCCCAAAATCTTCAATGCGACACCTCCTTTGAGCTCGAAAAGTTTTTCCCCCATTTTCC
>JAQSVH010224623.1:0-13480 GCA_029448705.1 Adansonia digitata
TCCAATTTAGACTTCAAAAAGATGTTATGATTAATTCAAAAGTCTAAATTTGTAATCTGATATGTGTTTTAATCTTTTCTTATGCAAAGAAACAAGTTAAAATCGAGTTTTGGATCAATGGTGGACGAGTCAAAAATGCACAGACCGTGAAAATGGCCTGCATGTATCGATACACTGCATAATGTATCGATACATTTGGTCTAAAAACCTTGTGGGTATCAATACAATAAACATTGTATCGATACAATGATCAATGTATCGATACTATGAACCATTTTATCGATACTATGAACCACTGTATCAATACATATTGATATGTATCGATACATTCCTTTGTAGAATGCCTTGTTTTGGCCCTGGCATGGTCTAGTATCGATACATGAGGTCCTGTATCGATACAGAGGCTCATGTATCGATACATCTACATGTTGTATAATATAAATGGGGACATTTCAAACTTTTGGAGCGTTGGAGCATTGTATCGATACATTCAAGTAAAATTGTGAATTTTCTTATATCGTTTGTCCCCAGATACCTTGGACTTTGTCATTTGATGCCACACCTTTGCATTTACCTTTCATATGATCCCTAGGCCTTCTTGACATCCTTAAAATACTTTTTCACTGGGCAACAGATCATCATCCCCTCGTACGTCCATGCTCCAGATTGCTAAAAATTAACTTGGACAAAATAAAGTGTTTACAATATCTAATGTTGGAACTTCTATAAGTTTCTTAATTTTGATAATATTAAAATTTTTTTTGCAATTTTTTATTTTACTAATCTAGCTTTCCACAATGTTAGCATATTCCATTATCATCCCCTATGTCTTTCTTTAAAAGAAAGTTTAAAGACAATGCATGAATTATTATCCATCTAAAGTGCTCAAGTTTTGAAATACGTCTTATTATATGAGGCTTGTTTAGGCTACCTTCTGATATCTTACTTGGAAACAATTCCTTAAGGATATCAAATCTCTTCTTATAGAACAATTCTTGATGGTTTCAAATGATTTAATGAACTTAAATAGCCACCTGCTCCCTTTGGAGTTGAGATGCCATACTAGCCATCATCATAGTATGGCTTAATCAAGGTTATCAATATGAACTTGATAGACTACCTTTGACTTAGTGGGTTATTCTTGGATATGCCATTCAATGTTGACCTAATCATTGGAGTTTGGCCCATTGAAACTTATTAGTATCATGTATGCTACTTAGTGATAATCAATTAGTCATGTTGTGTTTATATCCATTATAAACCAAAACATTGTGTACTTAATAATTTGCAATTTCAATCATCAAGTAAGGTTTTACAACTTTAATGATTGTTTTTATTATTTTACCGACACTATAGCCCTTAACTATAATACGAGAAGTTTAACATTTGAATCTTCTTACTGAGCTAGGCACCACATTCATCTTTAATAACCTTGGGTTTGCCTTACAAATCAAACAAAGGCTAATTAGGTACGTAAAATAGCTTACCAATTGCATCTCTATGTAACTTCTAGATTAGTTAGGTGTTAACTCTTTACCTAAATACATCATATATATTTCACCTAACCACTGCCTCTAATACTGTGGGATTAAGTTTGTGAGCATCCAAACAACACAGCTTTAGTTGAGTAAGACCTATTAATTATAACTTAAGCAGCTAAAGAAAAAAGGACCTTGGGTTTGCCCAACAAATCCCTGTAGTCAAACTTAAGTATCTTGTTATAATATAATGGAAAGCATTTGATCAAACTTAGCATGGACTTAATATTTTACGAGAGATTTTAAACTATTTATCTTAGGTCTCATTGCTTTATTTGACTAGCCTGCTTAGCATTTATTCAATCATATATCGCATATGTATAAATTCAAAAATAAATCTAACATGTGCAATCTAATAGTATAATTATGGACTTAATCTATCTAGTTTCCTTGGGCCATTAGGAAACTAGATGGTTAAATGCCTAGGGATATTATATAAGGTCTTTGAAAGCCTTGATGATGATTTCCTTGGTCCTTTCCTTTTACCGCCATCTTCTTTACATCTTGGATTTACATAAATTCTAATCTTATCCTATATACAATTCTTATGTAACTATTACGTATCATTGTAAGAAACCTTGAGTTACATTTGAGGGGAGTTAGGTGAAAAAAGAATTTACAACCTAGAATTAAAAGAGAAGGCAAGGTTTACAAACCTTATTTATATAAAAAAAATACCAAGAGAAAAATTCAACCATGCATAACCTACTCATACTATGTCTAGCCATAGTCATCCTCATGCTAACATAATCATATTATAAGCATGAAACAAAATAAGCATAGCCAATATCACCTCATGATCTTGTGTGCCATTTGCATAAACCTCCTCAAACAATTTAAGATAATTTATCAAATCATTTAGTAATTTTGATTCTTTATTTAGAATATTTTTAATTAATTTCCTAACTTTTAAAAAAATTGTCTTAAATAGCTCATTACCTAACATTTATGTTTTTTGTCTTAATTAGGACATTATCTAGCTTTTTGATAACTTTGATCTTAATTTGGACAAACCATCCATTTTAGAAAACTTACTTTCCAAAAACTATTTAGGAAACTTGTTTTCCAAACACAACATTTTAAGATATCTAATTAAACATTACCTAACTTTTAGATTGTTTGTCTTAATTAGAACATTATCTAACTTTCGATACCTTTTTCTTAATTTAAACCAACTATTTAACATGTAATATTTCCTAAACTATTTAGGAAAGTAGTTTCCAATTTTTTGAAGTCTTAGTAATTGATCCATATTTAATTTAATAAAGAAAATCATTTTCTTACATAATTAACATTTATTATAAGCATATTAGAACAAACCCTACTTCAAATAGGATTAATCATTTAAATTAAATATATTTTTCAATTAAACAATTTAATTAAATTTTAATTCCATGCTTATTATATTATATAATTCATATCTTAAACAATTTAAGAAAATCAATATAATTAGATAATGAGGTGTTTGATAATGAGTAAGAGTTTTAATGGAACACAACCTTTTAAGAAGTCCTAGTCCAACTATAAGTCTGCTCCATGCATGGCTATCTTAGCCATCCTAATTCAACTCAAACACTATTGTTTTCCTTCCACTAAAACTTTCAAAATATAGCAAATTTGCAACAACATCTTGCTGTCATGATGCCGCATCAAGTATCTAATAAGGAAGATGAATTGCTGCACACAATAAGCACATCTATGCATTTGATATGGCTTGGAACTAAAACATTTTCAACTTTGATTTTAACCTAATTTTTTTAGCAAGTATTATGAATAATTTATGATACTTTCAAGGTGGAAAACTAAAAAAAAAAAAAATTGAGCAATGGCTATAAAAAAATAGCCCTATAAAAAATGTTGATAGATGCAAAATCAATACCAAAATGTTGATAGATGACTCTAATATCAATTTAATTAGAAAAACATATTTTAAACTAATTAATATTGATAACGAACATTGATTAACATGCTGAAAAATTGAAAATTAAAATGAAACTATTTCTTTAATTTTTAATCCAAGGAATGGATCAAAATAACATCGAAACATGTTAGAACTTTAATCTACATTAATTAAAACAATTTTAATTAACCATTTAAATACTTTTAAATATGATTAAAGCCAAAATTACATGCTATCTAGATTTAAAAATTAAGGAAAAATAATTTTTCAAAAATTTTACTAAAACTAAAAAAATCACCAAATCAGCACACAAATTAATCAAATTAATTATCATAAAAAAAGGCATGGTAGACTGCATGTAATCTACAAACCTTAGGCTCTACTACTAATGAAAAGGAAAATCTGGGCACATGCATATCAATATAAACATAAAAATTTAATCAAAATTAAACTTATGCAATGAAATTAAATAAAGAAACACCTAAGTTTCCTCAGGATCATAAAAAAATATGTACATATGATTGAATAGCAATTTCCAAACATAGATATGATACAAATCATGTTACTTGAAAACTCATAACTCTAAGTGGGTCAATCCCTGACCAAACACAAAATGGGTTGATTATTATAATCTTTTCATGAGGCTAAAAGTAGTCCAAGTGTTCTGCATTTAATGGTAATCCACAAAGATATCTATTAGAAACCTCATGAGGTTTAGTGGTTCTCCAATGCTAGCCAAAAGGATTCTCAAGCCTTAACCAAATGATATATAGCTAATAGGTTTAGATTTGAAGTGATCATGAAACAATTCCTATGTCTATTACACAAAAGAGGAGAAAAATAACTCAATGAAGTAGCTATTTATCGCAAATGTAGGCAAATGAATCCAAAATCCAAAATTTTGATTTTGGTTGATTCTTTTAGGCTAGAAAATCAATTTTTATGATCAGACAGAATTTCAGACCAGTTAGAAACCATATTTATATATATACACCCTTAGAGAAATGGTTATTTTGCATAAATACAAATAAATAGATCCAAAACTCATAATTCTTGATTTTGATTAATTCCACTAAGATAGACAACTGATTTTGTACCTTTGTTGTGATCAAAACACTTTGAGATCACCTGGAATATGAGTCAACACATAAAGAGGCTTAAGGAAGTAAGGGATTGGCGCAACAACCTTTAAGGAGCTCTAAGGTTTTTTACCTAGGGTTTTTTTATAGTCAACTTTATCCCAAAAATGTTGTATATATAAGCCTCTGGATTAGGTTTATTGTTTAATGAGTGAACCAAACCCATTAAACAAGCTTTATATATGGTATCAACTTGGAGTGTTTCTTGGAGCCCAATTAAAACTATTTTAACCAGCTTGTCCAAGTTAGGGTCAAATAGTAACTTATTAATATTTTGGTCTAATATCACGCCAAGGATGACTATTCCATGCGCTAAGCCCATTAGCAAGCCTTCCCTAAAGTAGTTCACAACTAAACTCTCTTGACTTGACAATTAGGGTTTTTAGCCCAATACTTTTAATTTACATGTTAGATAATTTATTTATAATTAACTCTTCTAACCCATGTAAAACAATTTTACTTAATGTAATTAATATTAAATAATTAATTAAATCATTATCAAAATTTTATATACAATTATTTGGCTTTTTTAATAGTATCCTTAAAACCATGTCTACAAATAGATATTATTTTGATAAGACATTCTTATCATTATTGCCATATTAAGACATCTTTAAATAGATTTTACAAATCTAATTTATGTCTTTAATTAGTCTTAATTAAACTTATTTAATTAAGTATTCCTCATTATACCTTTTATTTAATTATGTTGTACTTAATGAAAACCTGATTTTAATCTAATAGATCATCTAATTGTGTGTGACCATCATAGTGGCAATAAATATAATTTCCTACTTAAGTGTATTTATATTTATAGACCAAGATTGGTCTCTGGCAAGACATCATGGCCACCAGATATGTAGGAAGAGTCAAATGACCATTTAGTAACCAGCCTCTCAATGTACTTTGGTCCTTTCACATGATATCTTGGAAAGACCATAAGCATGGTGCAATGTCTACTCATGTATCAATCCATACTAGTTCTTGCAACTTTTAGTTAACCTCATGAATTTAGAGAAACAATTTCTCCCAAATTCATCACGCATTAGCCAAAGACTTTATCAAGTTAACCAAAGTCAATAACATATGAGATATGTCTCCAATATCACTCAAAGTGGTAAATCCTCCATAGATCACTTATTCATTCACCATATGATTCATGTCATAACAAATGCACCCTAACTTAAGCATCCATCCATTATGGACCCATTTCAAATAAATTAAAGTACGACACTCCTCATATGAGATGACTTGGTATCACAAATCTAAGGACTAATATATAGGATTGGCACATGAGAACATATTCCATAGGCACTTAAGTGACTTATACTAAATAAAGTTCTCATATGGGCCATGTTTAATGCACTTGTTTCCACAAAACAAGGACACATAGCCATTCCTAAATATCTCTATACTTCAAGTTCTATGAGATCAAAAAGTTGCATGCATCAAATGCATGGAGGCTTAGCATATGCTATTATTTGTGCATTATCAATGCCTTGTTTTAACAATATGATGACTAGGAACGTTTTGAAAACACAGCTTTAATGCATAAGGATCTTATCATCATAACTCATTACTAGCTTTATAAAGCCATTGTGTTTCATGGGCTTCATCTAATTAGTGTTTCCATGATTATCAATCATGCAACTAACATGAAGAAAAACCTTGAATCACCAGCATAAGTGATTAGTTTGCATTATTAACTTACATACACCCTATCCAATCTGATTGGCTCTAAGGCATATACTAACACCCTTAGCTGAATCCTCCCCTTATAAATAAGGGAAGGATGTTTTATAGAATGGTTAATGGCTTTTGATATAAAGTTGTCTATTTTCTTCCAATTTCAAGCTCTTTTTCTTTTTTAATTTCTACACTTTAAAAGTAGATTTACTTGAAAATTTTTAATTTTTGTTAATATCATTCATATTTCTTCCTTTTAGTAAGCCGAGTGACTACTTATTCTCAAAAATTTTAATCCATCTTGAAAGGCCAAGTATGAATACTATGATCAATTTTCTTGATTTAATTGTTAAATTTGATTTTTATCATAAAAATACGTGTTTTGTTGTGGAAATGATGTTATGATACTATGTACATAATTTTGATGCTATTTTTATTGGTAATTTTGCTGATTGCTGATAAAGTTTGTTTATATGTTCATATTTCTTAATTTTTCTAGATGTTAATGACTATGTGAGCCTTGTAGAAATTAGGATATATGTTGATTATTCATGTGAAAATTTTCTTGGTTGACTAGTGATGGCCGTGTTGTGGCCTTTGAATAAATTTTCCTATTTGTTTTCATGAAATTTAAGGATTATTTTGTGATAGTTGAAAGTTATGGGGTATAAAAATAAATTTTCCAAAATTTTTTAAGGCCTTGGATAGGAGTTTCCAAGATTGGTCAATTTTAATATAAGTGATTCGATAAAGTTTTTGACTTTATGATGTTATTTTATAATTACAAAAAATGTAAGGACTAAATTGCAAGAATGAAAAAATTGTTTCAAGGCCATCCATGCTTGGCTAATACATTAGAGACCTTTAGGGCTGTTTTTCGTGCATATTGAACATGTTTAATGCATATCATGCATTTTTAACTTTTTAAAGATCTTTTTGTAATTTCACGAAATTTAGGGGCTTATTTCTAAATTTAAAAAAAAATTGTTCCAAGGCCAATGGTACTTAGCCAAATGTTCCTTGTGATTTTTTGTATCATTTTCATGTTGATTTTGATGAATTTATGCTTATTTGTGATATAGGGACTATTTTGCAAAGTTAAGAAAGTTTAGTGACCTTTTAGGTAAATCCTCGCATTGTAGGGTGAAAAAGGTCATTTCAACATCAAATTACCCATTTAGGGTATTTTGAACATATTAGAGACATTTCTAACACTTTTAGCCATTTTAGGGCTAAAGTGCAAATTTTGAGAAAATAGGGGCCTATTAGCAATTTTTGCACTTTAGGTCATATTTATCATGCAAATTACCCATATATGGTGAAATTATCACTCTACATCATTTTTGAGTCCTTTAAGGTTATTAGGATACTTTCATGTCGAAGGTACTCCTTAAGGGTATGTTAACAATTTGACCTAGGATCGAGTTCTTTATGATCACAAGGATAGTTCTATGTCAAAGATGCATAATAGGGATAGGTTCATCCTTTTAAAGATATCAAGTCCTTTATGTTATCGAAATATTTTGACATCAAAGGTAGACCTTAAGGACATTTTAGTTATTTATATTAGAACCAAGTCTTACATGATCATTGAGATGCTTTCATGTCAAAGGTGCAAAGTAGGAATAGGTTTGTTCGTTTATAATGTCATCGAGTCCTTTAGGATACTGGAATATTTTCATGTCAAAGGTATACATTAGAGACATTTCAGTAGTTTATTTTAGAACTAAATCCGTTAAGGTCACCGAGTTACTTTCATGTTAATGGTGTACTTTAAAGGACATTTTGGTTTTTTCAACCAAGTTTAGGTCTTAGGATAAGTTTTTTTATTATTGTTGAGAAAATCAAAATTTTTAAAAATTAAGGCAATGTCTTTGATGTTAAATTAGTGCATGGAATGTCTTTCAGTATGAGGAAAACAAATTGTTTTAATAATGAGATATCCATTTTTTAGTGAGTAAAATTGGTATTTTTTATAAGTTTTGAAAAAACAAAATCTTTTGTATTCCTCTAGCTCTTCGGTGGGATACAAAAGATATTTTGATTTTTAAACCTTTTGTATTCGTCAATCTCTTCTGGTGGGCTGTGAAAGATAATGATAAACCTTTCATATTCATTCGACTCTTCGATAAGGAGTGAAAAATAAATATAAAACCTTTCGTGTTCATCTAGTCCTTCGGTGGGATACGTAAGATATTTTGATTTTCAAAAATATTAAAAACTGGATTTTCTCAAATAAATAATAAATGAAAATTATAATTAAATACCAAATATTGAAACTGAATACAAATCAAAATTTAAGTTAGCACGTAATTAATAAGGTATCAATTATCAGGCGTCAAGAGGGATCAATCCTTACTTGTGATTGTAACTAACCCCCGAACCCTTTCACGCAATCTTTCGTATTATTGCAAACCTCAGAGTTTGTTTTTAAGGGTTTCATGATCTTCGAAATATAAACTCTAGTAGGTGACTAATCTTACCTAGCAAAAACAGATTGGTGGTGACTCCAAAATAAATGGTCATTTCGTAACAACTGTTTAGGGTTAAGTCAAGTAAAGGATTCATCTCGATGACTCTGTCCCCAAAAGCAAGAAAATATAATAATGATATGACCTTAAAAATGAAAAAAAAAATAATGATATATATATGTATTTAGGAATGAGGGGTACACCCACTTTTCAAGTCCAACTGGTCAGGATTCGTATCTCGGTCACGTTGTGACACAATGCATGTACCTTATATGAAGACAAGGTACTATGCTCAGTTGCCATTTAATTTCATTGGTTTGCTCAGCAAAAGAAGTGGATCCAAACCACTTTAAGAAGCTAAGCTATAAGAAAATCAAAACTACTCTTTAATAGTATGAATTAAGTCATGGAAACATCCCATGCCATGGCTATTTAGGACTCAAAAATTCAATTAAACCTAGTCATAAGTCCAATGCTAAAGCCTCCTATGAATTTGGATGATTTTTAATGCAAAAAATGTGGCTAAATCAGAATTTCAAATCAATGGTGCAAGAGTTGAAAAATGCCATGAACTAGGCTAAATGGCCGAGATGTATCGATACATTGAAGAATGTATCGAAACAATAAGCAATTTTGCCTAGAACATATCGATACATTTAGGCTTGTATCAATACATTTACTTATGTATCAACACATTTTGGCCAAATATCATGATTTCGCTACTACCAAGCCTCGTATTGATACAATTGACAAATGTATCGATATAATGAACAAATGCATTAATACATGGTCTTTTGTATTGATACAACCAATGAAAATGTGAATTTTACTGATGTGGAGGCTCTGTATCAATACAAAATGGCTGTATATCAAAACATTCATGCGATAATGTGAATTTTCTATACCCTTGGTCTTCTAAATACTTTACCGTAGCTTGGAATGATGGGTGACTGGTCCTTCCTTATCTAAATGGTTTTGATGATGCCTCGCATAGTATCCTTTAATGCTTTGGATGTTGGCCCAAATAAAATGAGGTATCTACAATTAATATACATATATCTACTATTAATTTATTAATAGTATGATTTAATAATAACAATTAATATTTATATAGTAATATAGTCACATGAAATATATAGTAACTATATAAAATTAAATATTAACAATATTCATAAATAACGCATATAACATATTGTCCTTTATCATATAGTAATATTATAAATAGATACATGATATTGTATACTATAGTTACTTAATACAAAAGATTATATTTCATTCCATATAATATTACATTATATATATTATATTATCTATTAATTTAAATATTACATAATATACAATATTATAGTATCAATAGTTATATAAAAATTTGCTATACCATACATATAAATACTTATTGATTATTATATTATATATAATGATATTATATAAATATTTACTACTCTATACAATATCAATAGTTATATAAGTATTTATTACAATTATATATATTTGTATAACTCTTGAATATAATATTTATTTTATTATAATATATAAATACATTTAGTAATGTTTTATACGATCTATATTATTATAATTATATATAGTATATAATTAATATATATTATATCATGTACAATATGTTTGCAATTATATTATAAATTATATCATATTATGTTTATATGATAAGTACATTTCAGTTATAATAAAAATTTTTATATTTTAATGTTTGCTTTATTTAACAAAAGTACATAAATTTATTACAAGGTCATTTTATAAAAAGTAAAAAAAAATAAAATAACGTTTGTCGTTATAGTGATTTAACTAAGTAAATTGATTGATTCATCAAAAATTATTTTATAAAACAACTTGTATTTTTAAAAATTAAAGATATTTAACATTATTGTTGTTATTATTATTTTAAAAAGATATTTTTAAATTATTATTATATTGCATTATAGTTGATATAATTTATTTTAGTAGCATGTTATTCAAAAATTTAAGACTAGCTCACTTCATAGTCTTTAGTAGCTTTTTTAAGGCCATTTAAGGTTTGAATCTACATCGTATAAATTTCAGCAATTTATAAATATCCGTAAATGATTATAATGTTTATATTATGTAATATTTTTAAGGTTTGAATCTTCATAATATAATATTTTTAAATAATAAAATAAATATTTACTTTTTAAATTTTAATTTTAGTAATTTTGTCACTATGTAAAAGTAAAATTAATTATTAAAATCGAGATTAAAAAATATTTACAGATTATAAAATTTGAAAATGATTCAAATCCATCTAAGCTTGCCCAAATCCGAACTAATCCAAATCCGAAATAATCTAAACCTGAAAAGTCTTGTATCAAATGGCCTAAACCCGAGATAGTCCGAGCCTGAAATTATCAAATCCAAAAAAATGCAAGCTCTCGAATCCAAAAATAACTCGATTCAAACTTGTCTGTTTACTATCTCTAACAACAACTTAAACCCTATCACAGTTGTCAATTAAAAACTTCATTTACGATCAGGGCTGCAGACAACATTTTCCAAGGGACAAGTTCTAACCATAACAGAAACAGAAAATTGATTCCGCAAATAAAGTCCTCACATATAACCACCCCATTAGTGGAACCTAATTCCCACTTTTAAATTATTATTATTATTATTAAAAAACTCCTGAAAATGAAAAATGTATTGCATAAGTAATTTACTTTGCTTTAAAAAACTAAGTCTCTACTTTTCCTTATTTTTTATTTATTTAAGAAATGTTATGTTTCGTTAGTTAAACCTTTTTTTTATTACTTATATTTTTTATTTTTTATTTTTTATTTCACCTACTTTTTCGCTCACTTTTTTTTACCTATATATTTTTTTTATATTTCATCCATTTTGTGGGAGTGTCATAGTTATTTTAAATTGAGTTTACACTTGTAACCTAGTACAAAGATTAATAAATATCTTAACTTCAATAGTTCTTTGTAAAAACTTCTAAACTTTCTGGCCCGTCAGTAAAATATAAAAAATGAAATATTAATATGAAATATTAAAAAAAGATAATGCTGGAGGTGTTCAGGACATTTGATAAGAGAGCAAAGATGAGTATTATATATATATATATTTATAGTACTAATTTATAAATATATAAAAATCATAGTATCTATACTAATTATAATGTCCTTAACAGAATTAGTGTCACGGTTGAAGTGACACCCTTTAGTTAAAAAAATTACATAAACGTAAAATTAAATTTATACTAATAAAATGAAATTAGGGTATTTAAATATTTCAATTAAAAAGAAAAAATCCATTTCTTTTTTAAATATCTTTAACTTTTTTAAAATAATTATTCAACAAAAAACTGCTTACCTTTTTTAATTTGTTATTTTTTCTTAAAATAAAATATATATTTTTTAGAAAACATATACAAAATATATATATATTTTAATTTTCATTGCGATCTTTAAAATTAAATTTTCAACCCCGATCTTTCAGAAATATTATAAATCCATCTATTTTCATCAACTGTAATTAAAATATGATGGAACTTACCCTCTCAACATTAGGTGGATGTCCAATGTAGCAAAAATCCTTCGGTTTTTGGAATGAAATTTATGTCAGATGAAATTGATATAGCATATTATGTGAATTTTGAATCATGATTAATCGGATGAATGAATTTAAAACATGTTGAAAAATAAAATTGTGGAACCAAAAATTGAGTTTTAAAAGTTGTAATGAAAATAAAATATTCTACTACAAAGGTTACGAAAGATTGATGGATTTTACTTGTTATTGAACCTTAACGCTTTTATGGAGAGTAACAATTGTTCTATTTTTTATGATGGAATTACTAATACAAAGATAAATTATAATCATAATTAAAATAAAGTACTACATTTTATATAAAAAATAAATAATTTAATTAAAAAACCCCCCAAAATCAATCAAGGAATCAAGTTATGACTAGATAAATATATATATATAAGAGTTTTAGACATAAATGCTAATATTTATTATAAGTTTTTTTAGAGATTTTTTCATAAAATTAATTAATAATTTTATTTTTTTATGCATTAGATTTCTCAATGCTTTTTTCATAATATTAATTAATAGATAGATAAATTCATTGAGTTTAATATAACAGATTAATTTTATCAATTAATTTTATTTCATTCATTATGTTTAATGTAATAGATTAATTTCATTCATTGTTTTTTTAATTTTGTTTAACTCTTTTTAATAGAATTTGAACGGTTGGATTACTAAAAATTTAATAAAAATGATTACCAATTAATACTTTCTCTTTCATTGAATTTAACTTTAATATAATATATTAATTTTAGCAATAAATTTTATTGCATTTATAATATTTAATGTAATATTTTAATTTTATCTCGTTCTCATTTGTTGAATTACCATAATTTATTAATTTTATTCATTGTCATTGAATTTCGTTTCTCAAGGAATTTTTATAATATTAATTAATAATTTTGTTTATTATTTTTTATGCATTATATATCCCAAAGATTTTTTCAATAATATTAATTAATAGATATATAGATTCACTAAATTTAACGTAATAGATTAATTTTACCAATTAATTTTATATAATTCATTGTGTTTAATATAATAGATTAATTTTTTTCTTTTTTTTTTTGGATTTTGTTTTAACTCTTTTTGATAGAATTTTAATGATTAAATTACTAAAAATCTAGTAGAAAAATTATTATCAATTAATATTTTCTTATTTTTAATATAATATGTTAA